>JAZHYW010064226.1:0-55388 GCA_037355805.1 Ixodes ricinus
GCGTGGCTCAAGTCTGAGTCATCGTGACGTCCCGAACCAAGCCGGTACACGTGACAAGACACGTCACGCCTCGGCTATATAAGCCGCTGCCTTTCTTGAATAAACATCTTTCATCACCCGACGTCTGGCCCGCTTACATGGTGGCAGCGGTGCCCAGCCAGAAAAACAGTCGAGATGTCGACCCCGCCAACACTGCAACTACAACTGCCGCCACCGAAGCCCTTGGACACCTCAGGCGACACATGGCTTGGATGGAAAACGTGGAAGAGTGAGTTTGCATTGTTTTCTACAGCTACGCAACTGAGCAAGCAACCGAAAGAAGTGCAGGCAGCAACGTTGCTGGTGACTATTGGCGAAGAAGGCCGAAAAGCATACAACAGCTTCAAGTTTGAGACTGAGGAGGACAGAAATGATGTTAACACCCTGATTCGTAAATTTGAGGACTTCTACAGACCGGCAACCAATTTGACCTTCCAGGAATTCCGCTTTGGGTCAAGGGATCAGAAGGAAGGCGAGTCGTTCAGCGACTGGTTGACAGAACTCAGAATTCTAGCAAAAAACTGCGAATTTGGAGAGCTAGAAGAGCGTATGCTACGCAGCCGTATTATCCTTGGCATTAGAGATAAGGGCTTGCAGAAGAAACTGATAGCAGAAAACCCGACCTATCAGAAGACAGTCGAAATGTGCCGCATTCAGGAGCAAGGAAAACAGCAGTTCCGCGAAATAAGTGAATCGGCAGAAGCCGCGCACGACACCGCAGTGAACACCGTCGCAGCGAGCGTTAAACCCTGCAGTAGGTGTGGTTACACAGTGCACCGTGCCCAAGCTTGTCCCGCGCAAGGAAAATCGGTGCAACAAATGCGGAAGGCTGAATCACTTTGCTCAAGCGTGCAAGTCGTCGGAAACTTCACGAGTAACGAAAGAAAAGAGGCGAACAATGAAAAGAAAAATCTTCGGGAACTGCGCGTAGAAGATGACGAAGATTTTTTCTTGGAGGCTTTATCTATCAACACAATCGCGACAGACCAGTGGAGCGCAACCGTCGAGATAGAGGGTCAGCCAATGACTTGCAAGTTGGACACTGGTGCAAATTGTTGCGTTATTTCGCGGCATGACGTGACGAGGCTCCCGGAAAAGCCCCAGCAAGCCTGTAACGCTACGCTCACTGCTTTCTTCGGTCACAAGACCACCTCGCAGGCCAAAGTAACGCTGCAGCTCTCCGCAAACAACAGGACACACGGAGAAACATTCTTCGTAGTAGACCACAATGTGCCGGTGACTTTAAGTGGTATAGTCGCCGAACGTCTTGGGTTTATACGCCGTGTGCAGAACGTCAATCTCGAAGAGCTTTACCCGCCAGCACAACCCTTTGCAGAAGTCTTCAAGGGACTCGGACAGCTGAAGGACGTCGAGTACGCAATGAAGCTGAAGCCCGGCAGCGTGGGTGTCGTCGTGCCGGCTAGAAGAGTAGCCGTGGCTCTTCAGGAAAAGGTGAAGGCGGAGCTACAGCGCATGGAGGAGCAAGGCGTCATTGCAAAGGTAACCGAGCCAACGGAGTGGTCTAGCCACATGGTCACAGTTGTCAAAAAGGACAAGATACGCATCTGTCTGGATCCAACAGAACTTAACAAAGCGTTGTTGCGCGAGAACTACCCCATGCCAACGCTAGAGGATGTCGCTCCGCGGCTTGCTGAGGCCAAGTTCTTTTCCACTTTGGATGCCGCGTCCGGATTTTGGCAAATCAAACTCACGGAGGCTAGCTCTAAACTCTGCACGATGAGCACACCGTACGGGCGCTATCGCTTTCTTCGCATGCCCTTTGGGATCGCTTCGGCGCCGGAAATCTTTCAAGCCGCAATGCACCGACTGCTAGAAGGGTTGCCTTGTGTTGCTGTCGTGATGGATGATATACTATTGTGGGGGAAAACGAAAGAAGAACACGACTATAACCTGACTCTGCTTTTGACGCGGTGTCGAGAACACAACCTCAGATTGAACCCCAAGAAGTGCATCTTTTTGCAGCAACAAGTCCGCTACCTGGGACACGTCTTCACGACGCAAGGTCTGCGCCTCGACCCAGAGCGGGTGCACGACATCCTGCAGATGCCGGAGCCAAAAAACTGTAAGGAGCTTCAAGTTTTGCTCGGCACAATGAATTTCGTGCAGCGCTTTATTCCCAACATGTCAGTCTTAACAGCGCCGCTTCGAACCTTGCTACGTAAAGATATAGCATGGGTCTGGACGGAAAAACAGCAAGAAAGCTTTGAAGCATTGCGACAGGCACTGATAAAGGCGCCGGTTCTTTCCTACTTCGACCCAAAAAAGCCAGTCACGCTCTCGGTTGACGCCAGTCAGTTTGGGGTTGGCGCCGTGCTTATCCAAGACGGCCACCCTATCGCTTTTTCGTCTCGCTCACTCACTGACTCGCAACAACGCTACGCACAAATTGAAAAAGAGACGTTGGCGATTGTGCATGGCTGCACAAAATTTCACGATTACATCTTTGGCCAGGCAAGTGTGACAGTGGAAACGGATCACCGTCCCCTAGTCCCAATTTTCGATAAGCCGCTGCATCAGTGCCCACTGCGGTTGCAACGCATGCGATTGTCCTTGCAACGCTATCCTATCAAATTGCAATACAAGCCGGGGAAAGAACTATTCCTAGCGGATGCTCTGTCACGGTTCCCCAGCAAAGTCAAAATGCAAGAAGAAGCCGAACAGTTTCAAGTGAATGTGCTTGACTATGTTTCAGCTTCCGAGCGACGTTTGAAAGATCTGCTAGCAGCTACCAACGAGGATCCTGCGCTCGTCAAGCTTCGTGACTTCGCTGAAACGACCTGGCCAGACAACAAGCAAGCTGTCCCAGAGGCGGTTCGACCATACTGGGCATACCGAGAGGAGGTACACACGCAAGACGGTCTGATGTTTCGCAGCAACAAGGTAATCATACCTAGCTCCAAGAAAGTCGAAATCATGCGTCTTCTTCATGCGGCTCACGCGGGAGCGGAAAAGATGAAAGCCCGGGCTAGGACTGTAGTGTTTTGGCCAAACATGTCTGCGGATATAGAGCAGTTTTGCATGGCATGCAAGGTTTGTCGGACTCATAAGCCACGAAACGCCAAAATGCCCCTTCTGAGCCATGATGTCCCTACGCTGCCGTGGGAAGTCGTGGGCCTAGACTTCTCTCTATGGCGGCCGAGAGTTCGCCGTCATCGTGGACTTCTATTCCTTTTTTTTTACATTCGGGAACTACAGCGCACCACCGCGAACTCGGTTAAGACGTGGTGCGCGGAGATCTTCTCTGTTCACGGACTACCTCTGAGGTTGGTCACCGACAACGGCCCACCATTCACCAGCAGAGAATTCCGGGATTTCCTAGAGGAGCTAGACATTACCCACGTCACCTCCAGTCCGTATCACCCACGCTCCAACGGCATGACAGAAAGAGCTGTACAGGAAGCAAAGAAGCTGCTTAAGAAATGTTCCCTCAAAGTTCCCGACCTTTACTTGGCTCTAATGGAGTGGCGGAACACCCCTCGGGATGACATTCTTAAATCCCCTTCGCAGAGATTGATGGGCCGGCAGACACGAACCCTGCTTCCCGTGCCCACGAGCCACCTGGAGCCAGAGACTGTGCCGACCAAGGACGTCCACAATCGACTACAAGAGATCCGCCAACGGCAAAGAAGGTACTACAACCGCGGCGCCAGGGACCTGCCGACGTTGTCACGAGGACAACAGGTCACGACCTACGAACAAGACAAACGAACATGGGCTCCTGCTACCGTCTTGAGACAAGCTAACACGCCTCGCTCGATGATCCTGCAGACCGAAGACGGCCGCGAAGTCCGCCGCACCCGAGAGCACCTCCGGGAGGTAGCGGCCCCGCACGACGCGGAACCTCTGAAGCCTCTGGCCCCGCACGACGCAGCCCCTGCCACAGCTGGGGCGCCTGGAACCTCGGAAGCCTCCGACGCTCAAGACGTCGAACAACCTCCAGAGCCTCGGAGAAGTTCAAGAGTACGTCAAGAACCTCGTCGCTACCCTCTGCCCGAGAGACATTCGGATGGAGGGAGATGTAGCGTGGCTCAAGTCTGAGTCATCGTGACGTCCCGAACCAAGCCGGTACACGTGACAAGACACGTCACGCCTCGGCTATATAAGCCGCTGCCTTTCTTGAATAAACATCTTTCATCACCCGACGTCTGGCCCGCTTACAGGACCGAAGCTCAAGGTGAAAAAACTACGCTGCGTGATTATCGACCCTATTTACACCAAGGTCCGCCTACAGACGCACTCGGTGCTGTTGCACTTGACGCAGAACGCGGTTCTGCGCACAACATTGTGAGTCCTACGGTAAAGTTCATAAGGTTGGCCGGAAGAAGTGGCGAGTGGACGGTTTTGGGGAAACTGAGTGGACAACTCGTTGCGGCCGCACAACACTAAAGAACGGCGTCAGACCGCAGGGCGTGCCGCACCAAATGAGACAGTGTCAACACATTTGTTGGGATACCGGGCTTGATCCAAGGTGCTTTTGGTTTAAACGAGCCGGAAGCATGAGGCGCGACTGTCTCACAAGCCTCCTGAGCTAAAGTATTGAACAAACTGTGGCGTGTCCGACCGTATAGAATCGGCTGCAGCAGAAAACAGTAGCGAAAAAGTAAAAAAAACTGTTAGCGGACGACAGCGCACGAGTAACAGTCGTCTTTCTCTTAATTGTCACATAGGCGGTGTTCCAAAATTTATTCAATCTGACACTTGGTTAAATGTCCTGTACCTCGGCGTTTGAAAAACTACTCGCGTCCAGCATTGCTCTGTCTGTCTTGTTACGTGACATGATCCGACAGGGCAACTTGTATCTATTGGGGTATGATTTCGAACACAACTATAATAAATCGCTCAGGCGCAACAAGGAACGTGCAGGACGATTCCATAATTTGACGTCTTGGGATTTTTGCGAATGGTCTACAAGGCAACAAGCAATACACTTTAATTAAGAAATAGTAACCTAGTAAGATGGTGGCCCAGACTGTGTCAGTTAATTTAATCATTAATATTTAAAACAAGCCTGCATGAGTTAAAGTTATGAAGACTAGGAACTTTATAAATAAATATAGAATTTTCTGCGTCCAATCGCAGTGCCTTTAAGATTGCAAACAAAAATCATTCTGAAGAAATAACGCTTCCCGGTCGAAATATGGCGGAGGACAAGCAGCGAATAGAACAAAAGCCTTGAGTTCAACATCTTGCGATTACTGACCCCCAAGGAATCTTACCCAGCTCTGAAGGAGGCTTAAACGTTTTTCATTCGGATCTACCGAACTAACCACTGCCGAATTCTTAAGATAAAAGCCCTCTCCTACCGTCCCCCACTGTTCCGTCGAAGAACAACCTCTAAAGTGTTCAAGAAACACCAGGGGGGCAGCATACTTTTAGTCGGGCAAAAAAGAATGAACTAAACTAAATGAGAAGTTCAGTAATGGCGAAGTTAGGGCGCGTTCACACTGGAAAGTAGCAGCTGATGCATGGCAACGTTTCTCGCAAAAGCGACTGGTTTGGAGCAGTCGCTTTCAGACTGATTTTGTGACCTATCGCCGAAACGCCCGGCAGCTAAACCAATCAGTGACGCCTCGGAAGTGATATAAGCTGTACTTCGCGTTTCGTTACATACGACACATCGAACTTCTGTAGGAGAAGCAATCGACATGCCTGTCCAACGCCTCGGTTCGCGGGAAGCACCATTGATAAGAATTCACGGAGGTGTCTGCGGCGGCTCTAGTCAGCGCTAATAACGGATGCCCATTTCTTCATAAGTGCAGCAAATAGAATGAGGACCCGAGAAAAACACTTGTTCTGGCAGCAAACCTGTGCCACATTTGTTTTGACCCCTTCGTACTGCGACGAGGCAGCTCAATCGAGTGCATACTGATGTAGCGATTTCGCTCCATTGTGCAGTTCCGAAGGACCCAGGCCAACATAACGAGCTTTTTTGATATGGCAACGACGACGAATGTGAAGGTGTGAGACAACAAAAATTAGAAAGCACCAATACACGAACCTTACCTGTGGCGGAGAGGGCAAAATCGACGGCAGTTCCGGAGAGCTTCAGACTTCTTACAAGCCACTCGTGGCGACCATGGATAGAAAAAATAGGGGTCTCTGGTGCGGCACTGATCAAAGTACCGGTTTATTTATAGCAAGCCGCACTCCTCTTTGAGTGAGCGGCCGAAAACATACTTCGGCCTGAGTTTTCTGGCTTAAGAGGTCCGCCGAAGCTCATGTGAGTGGCACGCCAATGTAGTATTTGGGCTTCCATTGTACGGTTCCGAAGGTCCCCGGCCAATACCACAAGTCTTTCTTTTCTGAATATGACTCACGTAAAATCGAAAATGGGAAAACAGCGAAACTCTAATCCGAGTAGTAAAATGAACGGACGCAATCGTGGGCGGTGGCAGCGAGGATTTGAGAAGCGGCTCGCCGATTGCCCGGTGTTTGAACGCCAGTGGTTGTCGCTATTCGCTCGGACAATTGTCGCCAGTCGCAAGTGACTACACAACAAAATGCCCCATTAAAGAGGGATCCTGGATGCAGGAACCAGCTAAAACCAAATTATGAGCTAAACTGCATCGTGTTCTGGAGCAAAGGACGCTCCTCAAAATCCACACTGGAGAATACTGCGAAGGCCTTCCTTAATACTAGTGTGCTGTTGTGCTTTTATACAAACTCCTTATCACTGAAAAGTATAGGATGTTGAAAAAAAAAACTTTTATAAACGCTATGATTGAAGGGGGACTCTCCCAGAACCATACATTAGAGATAATTATGTTTCTAGACGTCTAAAAGACAAGGAATTAATTTTAAAGGGCAACTCCGATTCATTTTTGGTTTTGAAAAAACAATGCAGTCCCTTTCAGTATCGCCTAGGAAGCCCGCACGTCAGATATTACGGCGCAGTTCCGTCTTAATGTTTCTTAAACGGCCCGGCAAACTTAGCAACTCGCCAAGTTGCCCAAATCGGCTGACTCGAGCGGACATCTTCAGGCGCAACCAACAGCGCAGCCAAGGCTACTGCATGGGCGGAGCCAACATTGAGCTAATCGTCATCATCATGGCCCCCCTTTTGTTTGTTTTTACTTCTACGGGCGAGTGTAGCACATGACGTCAGCAACGTTGCCTCTCGGGGCTGAGCGGTGTCCACGTGATTGGTGCAACGCGCCTGCACCGCACGCTTCTTGGGAGCCGTCCGGCCGCACGCCGTGGTCCCGCCGATACCGCCGTCTTCCGCGTCACAACCACTGTCGTCGTCTCACCGTTTGTGATCATTGTCTCTCGGAGTTTTGTCTACACTACGGACACCACGTGCACAGACGTATGCCGCAGTTGTGCAGACGTCGTCGAGTGCCGTAGACACCAAAACGTGGCGAAGAATGCTGTGCAGACGACAGTCGCGCCTACCGCACGCTCGCCCCAATCCCGCCCGTCGTTGGGCCGAGGATCACGTGACGTCTCGTACCACGTGATGACAATGTTCTTGGCTATGTTCGAAATCTTACCCGAGTAACCTTCCTCCTACGTCAGCCGGTAATACCACGTGACATCGCGAGTAAACGGTCCGCGACTCGATTTTGGAACGGCCGGGATAATCACCTGGATACTACGCGGATTGGCTTCGTCTTGGGCTACGGCGAAAAGAAAACACAGCAGTGATGGGAGAAAATAGCAGACGATTCTTTTGATCATGAAGAGAGCACTCGAAGAGACGATTATTCAATGACGACGCGGTGTTTTTTGAGGTGGATTCGGTGGATCCACCAGCTCCTTTTACTCACCTTCCTTATGAGCTGTATATTGAGATGAAAATTACTAACTCCTTACAGTTAGACATCAAAAATGTGATTTTATTAATCAGCGCGAGCGCCCTAAACATATATATTCCACGCATTGTAATTTGTACCGATTATGTCTTGCAGAAATTGATTCCACACGGTGCAGTGGTATAGCGCGAGGGTACTTTCTCAAGTATGATATGAAACTTACCCATCTTGAATTAACCTGAGACTGCTCGCCTGCACCCTCACGATTTTTTTTTAATGAAACTTACGTTCGCTTTGACGCAAATATGATTACAATAAAATCTTTGAAGGCTTCACTGTTTTGCAAGCGTTTTCTCTCATTACGAATACTCTTAAGGAAACAAAATACTACAAAGTACCGCGGCGTTTAAACATTTTCAGCCTTAAACGTGAGAATATGGCTTTCCCTCCAACGCCGACGACGAGGAGAAGCTCCCGTCTACGCACGCACATTCATAATAACATGTATACCTTCCCAGGGAAGGTGCGCTGTCTGGATGTAATGCAGTTAATTTGTGCGTTGAAAACAGCAAATCGCAACAACCACACATGCTGCACCTCACTATTTCTCATTTCGAACGTCCGCCACCAAAACCAACAGAGCAAGCGAGCTTTGACCGCTGTCGGTGCAGAAAGCAGACGACGAACAGATCACGTGACGTATTTACTTGACTTGATCAGAGGTTACCCACCGATCGAGGAGGGTAACGTGAGTAATTACTCGGAAGTAAACAACCCGCTTCTGGAACGCGAATTCTGACGTCATCGAGTAAGCTCGAGTAAGTTTTGGAACGCCACGGTACGAAACCTTTACTTCAGAGTCGGATCGAAGACTATTTTGGAACAGAGCCCTTGGCGGCCCGAGGCCAATGTTGCCGGACGGAGCCAAAGTTTCGGTTTCGATTTCGGATCTTGTTTAAAATTAGACTTAAAAATACATATCCCATTTTAGCGAAGCAAACGATGTAGTGTCTTTTACTAGGGCTTTTTTTAATTCGAAATGACTCATTCTCCCGAAATCTTCAGAATTTAGCGTTGTTGCCCTTTAATGCGTTCTAGTGGCCAGATGAAGCGATTATTTGAAATACAGGATATCCATATGTGTTAAATGGAGAGCAAATATTGTTAGGGTTCCCGAAAATTGATAACGTTCGGCATACATCTCGATACATCTGTCATTGATTATGTCCGGAAACATATTTCTTGTTGTATTAGATATTGCAGCCAAGAAGCTACAATCTGAAGCTCTCCTAAACACTCTCATATTAATTATATTAAAAAGGCCTCTCCTGTTGCATTTTCCGACACCAATTATTTTACATATAAGGCATTTATGCACATTTCTTTCTCAGTTGAGGTCAATTCGGCAGACGTCAAACGATTATAAACAAGGTCAAATGTTTTACAGAAGTTTAGTGACGTCTAAGACATACAAAGAGAGTTAAGGACAACCTGTCTTCCAAAGTGTAACAAGGAGTAGGATTGTAAATTGGGACAGTTGCTAACACTCGAATATGATGAGAAACAGCCTGAGTAAACACGGACGACAAAAAGGAAACAATATACATGAATAAAGTCAGCGTGCAACGTGAAGAAACTCTAGAAGAACACAGAAGACAGAATAGACGCTGAACTCACAACTTAATATTTCATACAGAAGATAAGAAGAAAGAAGATGACACATAGCCAACAGGCACGTGAGAACAGGTCACATATTTTTGTGCCTCTTGAGATTTTTTGTATTTCATTTCATCTCAAAGAGCAAGGCTCTATTGAAGCCTTCCAACTTGCTCCGCCATCTAGGAAGAGCGTCGGGAGAAGAGGCGGTATGAATGGTACTTTTCACGAAGCCGAAAACATTCCTTCGATTTTATGTGATGACCAACTTTTCTCGTTTCAGCTAAACCCGGAGCTTCTGGTAACTCCAACACCACTGTAGCCGTCATCACTCATCACCCTGACACAGCCAGACCCAGTACAAAGCCACCCTGCTTCTTCAAACCAGGACATGGAGCTCGCGACCGACGAAGAGAGCACAGAATATACTACAGTAACGTACAAGAAGCGGCGCCAGTCCCTGTGACAGTGTCGTCTTCAAAATGGACGTCCAGCCACCAGACAAACCCCGGGCCCTCACTGTGATATTCACCCCTATCAACCCAAAGGAATCCCTGATAAAGTTGAACATGAAGAAGGTGTCCGACCTCCTCGAACTGCATTGTCCAGAATGCATTCGAATGGTACGTCCTAACAAGTGTCTCAACCTTATTGCTTTGGACACGCGAAACTCTCTTGCCACTAAGACACTGCTAAAACTCCCTGCGCTTCGCGGAGTAGGCGTCGAGGCGTACGAGCCAGGTCCTCGATCTGCAGCGGTTGGGGTGATACGAGGCGTAGAGAAGGGCGTCACTGACTCAGACGATTCAAATACATCTATCTTCTGATTTACCAGTCGTTCATGCAAGGTAACTGAGTGACACAGCAGTAGTCAAAATAACATTCGATTCGGTTCTCCTGCCCCGATATGTGCTCCTCTTTCGGAGTGCGATATCAGGTCTCGCAATTCGAAGAACGTCCTATGCAATGCAAAAGCTGCGGCCCCCATGGCCACAAGGGCAAAGTGACATATGAAAAAGGCGAGACATGTTTCCGATGTGGAGGAGGGCATAGCAGTACCAAATGTAATTCCAAAAAAACACAAAATGCATCAATTGCGGAAAGCAACATGACGCACTCAACCCTATTTGTTCCATACGGATTCAACAGCAAAAGCAAGCTGAGCAGCGTAAGAGAGTTTTTGCTACAGTCATCGTTGGTTCAAAGGAAATCATTGTCACAAAGAGGAAAGATAATTCATCTACATAGGTCTGCCCTGAAAATGTGCGCGTGAATGAAGAGAGAGTCATCGAAACACCTCATCATGTACATGCCACATCCAGAAAATTTTATAAGTATGCCTTAACAGCCGAGTCTCCAAAGTGCTTGCGTAACGATATCGCACCAAGTGGGGCAGAATTCATATCGATAGATGTTGACAGTGCAAAAAACGTAGCCAAGATCAGCAACCATTAGGCACACTGACACTGATGGGGGTGGTGATGCTCGTGTGTCTCCTCTCGAAAATGTGCCCCGCCGTGACACTCTCATGCAAAGTAACAGATCCCACTGCGAATCAGCCGTCACGATGGCTTTCGATTTTTGTGCGGAGCTTTCTAAGACATGGCAACTACACTTGGGCTCCTATAATATTTAGCCTAATTAATTACATTCAGCCTTGCCTCCTGGCTTGGCTCAAATAAATGAACCATTCCGTGATATTTTAAATCCAACTGTATTTCAATGGAATGCAAATGGTCTTCGTTCAAAAATTTCAGATTTCAAACAACTTGTACGGACCCACTCTTTTCCACGATTAGCAATATCGGAGGCAGCAATAGAAGTTGTTACAATCTGAGACATTCGGGATATTCATACCGCACATCAGCGCGGACAAAGAAGTTAGTGGAGCTTCAATAGCTATGCGAAAAGACCTCGTTTCCAATGAACATCATGTCCCCCCCATGAAATAAATGAGATACGCATGCCTGATGGTATGGAACAAATCAAAAACATTCACGTTAACATCAGCATACGTTCAGCCGCAAGGTAAATTTGATATTGGACATCTTGACGCTCAATTAGAGACTACACACTCGCCTCATGTATTAAATGGCGATTTAAACACTCACCATGAATTTCGGGGTGGCATGTACACAGATACACGTGGCTCTGCCCTACTGAGTATTAATAAGAACAATTAATCTCTGTCTCCTAATGATGGTAGCACAACTTTTCATAGAGGTAATAGTAGTAGTGCGTTAGACTACACTTTTGTATCAGCGGAGCAATATCATATTTTTCGCTGGAGCACTGATCTCGAGAGTAGAAGTGACCACATGCCCCTCCTAATATTCTGTAAAGATTTCATTGAGTGTAAAAAAACTCATACTTTGATAGCCACAAACTGGGAAATTTTTCTGTACTTGTAAAGGAGTTCATTACTGCTACTAGCTTGGAAGAAGAGCTAGGACCAATAATAAAGGACTGGCTGCCAAAGTCTATGATACAGAACAAAAATGCCGATTAACGGAAACGAAATAGATGGAGAGTATGAAATATTGCGAGCAATTAGTCGAAGAGCAGAAAGAAAGCGAGAAGAACAAAAACTCTGGAAGATCGCCGAACTGAAAGGAGAGCCCAAAAGAAGGTAAGAAGATATTTTCATGCCCTCGCACGGACGTCATGGGTGAAAACTTTGTCTGTCCTTAGGCCCCAAAAATGGCTTAGCAGAAATGTGGCAGATAGTTCGCGGCATCATGCGCCAAACATACCTCCAACGCTATCGTTCCATGGCTATTTCTGTCAGAGAAGATTAAACCGAACTTGATGTTGCCAAGTCATACTACGAACTGATTTTAGACAGCAGAGCTTCGTATATACTAAAGTGGCAGACAACTCCTGCCTCATTCGACCGCAGACTAGATTTCCCATTAATGCTGAGTAAACTCGACAGTGCTCTCAAGAGTTATGGAAAAGATGATTCACACAAGGGTAATCTGGTACCTAGAAAATAATATATACCCCGAAGCAATGTCCTGACTTCGATCCGGGTGGTTAGTAGTAGATAATGTGGTTGACCTTATCACCTGTGTGGAACACGGTATACCGGAGAGGAAGACAGCAATAGCCATTTTTCTAGGTAATGCGTTTGATTCTGTTGAGCACGCTGCAATATTAACAACCGTATCTGAACATGAAATTAGCGGTCGAATATACTCGTGGATTGAAAATTACCTTAATAATTAGACTGTCTTCATTGACACAATGGAGGGGTGCACCTCTCCTCATACAGAAAATAGGGGCGTCCCGCAAGGTTGTGTCCTTAGCCCGACACTCTTTAACTTGTATCTAATATCTCTAGTACGGAACTTGCCTGAGGGAGTAAAAATTACATTTCATGCAGTTGACGTGTGCATATAAACCAGTAAAAAAATCGCTTCATTTCTCAGAATGGAAGCTTCAGCGTACACTTCGAATGATTAGCAGGCTTGCTGCGGTATTCGTTAGCAGTGCTAAATACTTTCACAAAAAAACGTGGCGAACCTTCGGTGGCGGGACCAGAATAAACACCTAAGGATGTCTCTTGGATTGCCTCTAGATTCATCCACATTAGCAGCACTTGTCGAAGCCCTCCAACTTCCGCTTAACATCATGCGCATTCCAGAAACTTTCCGAATATATCTTAGATACAAAACTCAACATCGCCAACATCACCTAATAAACGTTCATCAAAGGCGTTCAAGACATCTTCGAAAATATCGCACAGTTACAGCGTTATATCCCACGAGCTTTGCAGCATTCCCTCAGCTTCCCGGTTGCCCCCCCCCCAGACACACACTATGGACTTTACCTTCATCAAATGTTTTGATGCATGTATAGAGTATTACAAACAAATCAACCATCTCTAAAACTGTCCTGCTGCAGTGTGCGCTATAACATATACATTGAAGGTACACCAAACTTTATGCATATATATACACATATAGATCAACAACTGATACCTCTTCATCTTCAGGAATCCATATCCCGTCTCTGTCATCGTTGAGTCTTTCAGACTCTTGCGGAGTGTATCATCCACTGCAGCCGAACTCCATGGCCTCAAAAGTCACTTCAGCACATCTCAGCTTCAGTCTCCATCAAAAAGAGGTCGCACTTTCAGACTCATAAGCTGCACTGCAACGCTTAAAAAAACCTTTCTACAAAACAAAAATTAAGCGTTAGTGTCTGAAGGATGTAGATATTCTCATGTGCGAAAGCAATAGGCAATGGTTAGCACATTGTGTTTCAATTTATACCGGAACACTGCGGTCTCCCTGGAAATGAATCAGCGATGCTGCTACCACACTCGGAGACAATGTGGAGTTTGGTGAAGATATACCTTTTACAACGGTTGGCTGTCGTCGACTTGTTAATACGGTAGGTAAGGATCACTTTCTTTGGACTTGGACATCGCCTGGAAGTCATCATGCTTACTCACACCGTACTGATCCCTGTTTGCGGAACTTTCTTCCAAGAGGCTTTTAAAAAAAAGCTCGAAACGCTACTACATTGGCTAAAACTCAACGCGGCCACTACAAATGGCCGCAGGTTAAAACTACAGATTATATCTAGCCCCTAGTGCATTGAATGTGGAAAACCTGAAGATGTTAAACATATAATCTCTGAATGCCCGCTCTACAACACAGAGCGTGCAAAACTTCTCATTTCCCTACCAGGTTACCAGACCGCCAACATAAACATATCTCAAATAATAGGTCCCTGGCTGTCACCAGGCGAACAACGCAAGACTGTGAAAATGTTTTCCAATTTTTCGGAGAGACGGGCTTGGTGGGTAGGCTTTAGTGCTAAATATCTGTTTTAAATGTGTTCCTAATTTATTTGAAAAGGTACCATCCAATACCAAGACTACCTCTCTGTCCGAACTTTCTTTGTGTTGGATTGTGACCATGTACGTGACAATGTATTCATGACCGTGACTGTGTTTGTGTCTGCGTGTGTATCTGTGATTGTGCCGGACTCCTGCACAGGGAGTTTAACATTGTTACCGCTAGCAACTCTGGTACTCAGTCTGTGTTATCACTATAAGTGCCAAGTGTATGCGATTTTTTTTATCTTTTCTCTTCCTCTCAAGTACTTTTCTCCACTTCCCCAAACCACAACAAAGCAGCCAGTGAAGGATACGCCTGGCTTATCTTTCTCTTTTCCTACCTTTGTGCCTAACAAAAAAACATATGGACACGTGGTTATGGGAAGAGAGCTCTAGGGTTTGGGGCAATGGCTTCGGTGAATTGAATCGTTTAAAGATAAAACTTCAATGCGCTGAAGCCATGGCCCCATGCCTTAGTGTTCTCGTGCCTAAAACACGTGCCTGTTCGTTATGTTTCATTTTTTTCTTATTGTCTTCTGGATGAGATATTGAGTTCTGAGTTCAGTGTTCATCCTGTGTGCTGTAGTCTTCGACAGTTTCCTCACGTTGCTCGTTGATTTTAACAGTGCATAATCCTTCCCAGCTAGCCCAGGTCCCACCCTTCTAGAAAGAGCAAAACAAACACGGCAGGACAACGGCTGATTCGCAACTGAAGTTTATTTCATAAAAAAGATACGAAGGACACTTCTGAAACATATTACACACACATATTAAAGCTTTCGCCTACCAGATATGAAAGGGCCGCCGAGATTTCGCCGTACAAATTGGCACTCCTTCAAAAACAGTTGTAGGTTATATTCTCCTCAGATAACGCCCGGTGTTTCACTGACACATCTCCCTGTCAACAAAGAAATAAAAAAATGCTTCAAATATTTACCGAGTCATTTTAGCCTCGGTGTCTGCCCGCAACGCCCCGTCATCCAAAGACGGAGAGGCATGAACGATTCCTTCAATGTAGCGGTAGAAGTCCCGACCGTAACTCTAATGGAGTAAGCGTGCTTTCTCAACCTTTCATTTAAACACCTCCCTGTCTGGCCTACATAAGATTTTCAACACGAAAAGGGATCTGGTAGACGACACCCGATGTATAGGTCGCAACCGGTTTTTAACGTTTGGTTGCACTCAGCTTGCGGACGTTTTACAGTGCGAGCACTAACCCTTGTGCATATCTGGTTAATTATTTGTGGGGCTGAGATCAAAGCGGCGATCCCATACCGATCTCTGATCTTTTACAGGTTATGGAAAAGCCGCTAAAGGCGAGGGACTTCCACCATTCGAATTCTCACTAGTCTTTCTTTTTTTTGGTGCTTTTTGCGTGTTTCGAAAGGGAGCCCCACCACCTCGGACGAAAAGCCAAACGGAAACGCCGACATCATGCAGTCATCCGCTGCCCCTAAATCTGTCTTCCATAGAGTGCACGCAAGACTTCTTGAGGGCCGATCAAAGGAATTAGCCGGCAATACGGGTCTTTGCTATTTTAGTGCGCGAACCTGATGTGGAGTATCGCAATCCTAGAGTGTGGATGAAAGGACTAGCAAATATTTATCCTCTTTCTTTCTGAAATAGCGACAAATTCAGAATCTGAATAACCCCCTCATTAGGATATTCAAACGTAAATTTGAGCCCACCGCGACAATTTTCGAAAACTGCCATAATATTTACGTCTATTAACCCCCTCAGCGCGCTCGAACTAGACAAAAACAATCCACGTAACAAAACACCTTCCTCACGTTGGTAGCCTCAAGAGCAACCGCGTCAGCACTGTCACTTCTCCAAGAAACATATAACTTAAGATTGGGGCCACACAAGACCTAATCACAAACCGATTTTTACCAAATATTACGTAGATCGCCAGACGCCACCATCGAGATCAGGTACAGATGTCAATGCCCCGAAAACTTTGAAAAGACACGCTGCTTAAGTTCCTGCTCGCGAGTTGATCATCAGCCTGGATGGAAGACCTAACCAAGAAATGGAGCTGTTTATGTGGTAAGGTCAGAAACATCTCTTCAACATCCAAACTAGACGCTGACCAATTATCACGATCAATTCCTTTAAACAATTCCTACACTTCGTCAAAGCTGGCAACACTGAACGAATTAAAAAAAATATGACGGCTCTTGTTGAGGGTATCAAGCCGTCTGCATTTGCCGCAGAAACCCTTCTGAGTCACAATAGCGCTAAACGGACAGGGAGTCTGTGTGTTTTTTAGAGCGCTGCTCTTACTGCGCCGTTTCCGGCAGGCGGCGTCGGCGTCGCCATCGCCGTCGGCGTCGGCGTAACCGCGTTGTACATATGGGTACATTTCCCCGCTAAAGTTAGCGGAAAAATTTCCCCGCTAACTTAAGCGGAAAAGGTCCGCTAAATTTAGTGGAAAAATTTCACTAAATTTCATTCTAGGCCGATCGATTACCAATGCTGGCAACTCATTGGCTAACATGACCAATGCTGGCCAGCCTAAACCAATTGATTACCAATGTTTGTAACCCATTGGTTAAGACAGACCACTGTTGGCCATCCTAAGCGAACCTATTGCCACCGTTGACAAGCAATTGGCTGAGATTGGCCTAAGCCAATCGATTGCCAACGTTGGCAAGCCGTTGGCCAAGTCAGGCCAATGTTGCCTACTATATGCCACTGCACCACCAATATTGTTAGTACGATGGCCGCATTGGCCCAACATTGGACCATTGTTTACCAATTAAATACCAATGTTGGCACGACGTCGTCTGCTGTCTGGGTCTCCGATTTTCAGTACAACATCCACTCACTTGAAGTTTTTATCGATCTCGGTATCGATTTTCTCAACAAATCGCCTTCTAGCACCACTAAAAGAAGACCCTCTTTTTCCTGACACCAACACACGCCACTCAAAACTGGATGCTGACCTCAAACTAGCGTTTTTATATATATTGCCTGTCTTGTCCTTTTTTGTGTGACTGAGCAGTGTTCAAGGATCCCCACAAATGTCACCTTATTGAAGGAAACTACCTCCGATTCAATGTCTCGTACCGAATGAAGTGGCTATATTTCAGTATAAATGTGTATGCCTTACAATTAGTTACATGCTGAATGACTCTACAGAAAGCAGCAGAAATGGTAGAAAGTCTGTGTTGCATGCTCTAGTAGACATCAGTTACAATATGTATGCTATACTTGTTCCTCAACACTTGTTTATGTTTGTTTTCACGCAGGTTTCATCTTTTGAAATTTATAGACTAAACTGAAACGCCTAATATTAAGGAATACGACATTATTTTGCACTACCGTATTCAGATGCTAAATTTGGTATGTCCGATACAAACTAATTACAAGCATTACAAAAAAAAAAAAAGAAAAAATGAAGACCAAGCGAACAGTGCGGAAACTTTGACTGGTACTTTTTTGTCCAGGTTAGCTCTTGGAACTATACTTTCCGCAATTATATTGTCCTCGACTATACTGCCCGGGATTATTATACGGCGGTATCCGCACATGGTCATTCATTTTTGAGTGGTTGGCTAAGTGGGATCGTGGGACTGTGTGTCCGTGTTCCGCGTGACCGTGACTTTTAACTTATGAGGCTTGACCCGCTCTCACCTTTACCCCTCTTCACTTGCCTGCTTCATCTCATTTCATCCTCGCTCCATGTCCTTTCTGTGCTCTTCCACACATTCCTGCATCTCTTCCTCGTGTGATAGCATGTTCTTGGCCTTTGAACTCACCTCTCCCTTCCTCTTTCATCCCTCCTCTATCTGTCATGTGGTTGCGTGTACGTGGCCTTTGGCCTTTGATCTGGACCCGTGACCCTTGCCGCTTCTCCTCTATCTCGTCTTTTTATTCCTGGTCAGACCTTGCTTCCTCCTCTCTCTCCTTGGTCTCCTGTTCCCTCCGTCCACCCTTCCTCCCCTTTTTCCTCTCTGGTACATCCCTTCTGCAACCAGAGCTTCCCCGCAACCTTGCTCAGCCCGTCCTTCTTCCTTTTATCGTCCTCTTCACGCTACCAAACCACCTCATTCTCAGCCCTATCTTCCTTTCGTTCTCCTCCTACCATTTCCTCTCTCTCTCTCTTACGTTATCGTGTTTTCGTGTTATTTAAGATTTGCACTTGTCCTCCTCCTCCCCCTCTGTCCAACCTCCTTCCTCACCTCCTCCTTGCTCCCTCTCTCCTCTTTACCCCTCTTGCCCTATTTCTCTGTCTTTGAGATGACGGCTACCGCCGGTCATGTCCCTTGCAAGATGTTGCTATGAGTGGCCACTTTTCTGGGACCATATTGCCCGGATCCGTCACCCTCAACGGAATGCACCTAGGGTGGGCTGTATGATCGCTTGTTAAAAGACAATTCGTAGCAGCTTAACGGGTAGTTGGGCAGCTCGTCACCTAGGACTGAGCTCTCAAACTGTAGTCCGCAAACCAAAAGGGGCCCGCAGTGATTCAAAGGTTGCTTCAACGCATAACAATGGTCGCGAGGGGCCAGCCTTGAAGATACAGTATTAACAATTTTCTTCTGCTTCGGTATTTGCTACAATTTATGATAACAATGTATTACAAAAAAATATTTTTGTGCTTGTCCGCAGGATGTCAATGGCAGTATACGGGACAAATGCTCAACCGAGCATCTTAGAATTTCTTCAATCGACCCTGACATTAGCACATTGGTCTCTTCGCATAATACAAACAGATAAAAAAAGGTTGTTTATATCATAATATTGGTTTATATACTTTCAAGGTACCTAACCCATGACAGGGGGCAGAAAACGTACAGAAAGTACAAGAAACATTACATACATTTCAAGTGCTGTGAGTTCCTTCGAGATACCAGTTTTGAGTGGAAAAGGTGTGTACCTCATGTACCTATCCGCTGTAATGAACCTTTTCCGCCTCGTTTCGTCGGAGAAGCACTGGCATTAATTATAAACGAAAAATAAATATCGCAGAGTGACACGGGCATTGTCGACAAGGCGTCCAAATGGGTTGTTGACACGGGACGCAGCACCTTTTGCCCACGTTTTATCGCGCAAGCGAGTGCCGCTCGCGCCGCTAGAGGCCCCCGCGTTTGTTTGTAAACATGAGTACCAACTGGAAAATCCATTTCACAGCAGGGAAGGAGGGAGGAGGAGGATGGGATCGGAAAGTATGGGTGGAGGGTTGTAGAGGTGGGAGAAGTGGGTAAGGTGTATAAGGGTGCGTAGAAGTGGGAGAGATGGGAGGGATCCAGGGGGAACGGGATGTTGGTGAGAAACATGGGGTGGGTGGAGGATCTACGGACAAAGGGAGAGTCGGTGGGAGGGAAAGAAAGGAGGACGAGGGGGCATGATGTAGGTGGAGAGTAAGTTAAAGAAGGTGGTGGGGAGGTGAGGAGAGGGTGATAGCATGGTCTATGGCTACGGGAAGGGGGAAGTAGGTGAGAGGTGGTTATGGGACGGATGTCAGATAGATGGGGATTTCGGGTGGTGGAGGTAGGAGGAAGCGAATAAAGGGGTGGGTCAATCGTTTACAGAGAAAGGGTAGAATTGAAGTGGGACGTAGTCTAGGGGAAGGTGGAGCGAGAGAGGCAAAGAGGATGGGAGTGGTAGGTTGGCTGGTGGGAAGGGGTGCGTGCGGGCTAGGCGTTTAGGAATGGGGAATTAAGCGGTGAGGAGGTGAAAAAAACGCGGGGTCTAGGAGGTGGAGCAAGCGAGGAAAGCGGGAGCGTGGAGGATGGTGGATGGCCTAGCGGGAACGAACAGGTGGTATGAAGGGGCAGAGGCTGCTAGAGAGAGGAGTGCATTTGAAGGCTCTAGGGGAGTGGTAGAAAGGGGTGTCTGGAGGGCCCAATTCAAAGGAACTTGGGATTAGTGGAGGCATTGGGGGAAGGGAAAGCAGGGGGCGAAGGTGTGCGAAGGAGCATTCAGCAACCGATAAAATCGGAGAGGTGGTAGAGGTTTTAAGACAAGGGGGGGAGGGGGGGTGGTGAGTCTGCAAGGATAGAGCAAGCGATGGATAGATAGGAAGGCAAAGGAGAGGTGAATGGATGGTTCTAAAGGAGTGGGTAGATGTTTGTGGAAGCAGAAGCGGTAGAGGGTTTTTGTCAGGGAGGTGGGGGTGTTTCGTGGGCGTAGGGGCGGGAGAAGTGGGGAAGAGTGCGGATGGTGTACAAGTTGTCCGGACCAACCGAACGACCGTCCAACCGACAAAATCTAAGAGAGGGGTGGGGGGGGATCGCCAAGTAATGCGATGCATTTAACAAATACGCACTCAAGATATTGAAGGTGGTCCTTTGATCTATCGCCCAAATATCCCGTATGCAAACGCATTCGCGCTATTGCGGACAAAGCGACGATGTTTACAAACTGCGACGCAATCACTGTATGACCCACACGACGGCGTCCTTCTGAGAGACGCCATGGTGTCCGTTAATAAGCTAGGAGAACATTTTTAAGACGATCTTAGTGTCCGCTTTTCTATCAAATGCGGTATGTTCTAATGTCCCTTTACGACACCCCCTGCTGTTCATATATGGCCCACTCTGCTATCCGCTATGGCTCCCTGGCAGCTATCCTATGCTGCGCACTCCGATATCCGCTACGTCCCGCGCAGCCATGCAATACGGTCCGCTCCGCTAACCAATGCTGCCCGCTCTGCTATCCGCAACGTGACGCGATCAGGTTTACGATGCGACCCCCTCCACTACCCTCTACGGCCCCGTCCGCTGTTCTGTGTGTAGCCTGCTCCGCTATCTTATGCTGCCCGGACTGCTATCCGCTGCAGCCCACTAAGCTATATGATGCGGTTCGCTCCGATATCAGCAATCGCTGTAGTGCGCGTGATATGCACGGTGGCTCAGCGCTATTAGCATTTAAAGAGCGAAAGTAAAGATCCGAATAACTGACTTGCTTTTCGTTGCACCAAACCGCTTCCCAATCAAGCAAAAACTGCCGCATAAGAATGTTTTTTTTCTTTTTCGGGCTCATTAGCAAATATTCTATTTATAATTCGGTTTTGTTCCGGTTGTTCAAAATAACGGTTTTTGTTTGGTTTTCCGCTCGGGTTTATGTTCGGTTCGACAGCCCGGTAAAAACGCTAAGTTACCTGTCTCTGGTATCAAGAAGACGGCCCCACTATGTTCTTTCGGCTGATATTCAACAGCTAAATAATTTGCGGACGAAACTCAGAATTCAGCCATAATAACAAGCAACTCGATTGTTGAATATTCATTAAACCATCAAGTAGTATAGCATTACGCGACGTACTGATTGAAGTTCTGTATTATTGCTGAACACCGGTAAATGGTTCAAGAGATGACTTTGCATCTTTTGCTTAAATGCAAAAGATGCAAAAGGACCATGAACTATCGAATATCAAGCTATGTTGGTTCTGTCTAAGTCTCTCGATTTATTATTTTATTCTTACACGCCTACCTTATCGGGTGCGCTCAATCCATTTCGCTCCGTAATATTCATTTCTGTGTAGCTCTAAAGCACACGGAAGAAACGCAGAGAAGTCAGGTTGGAGAGAAAATGAAGGAGGATAAACGGTGAAAATAGGACAATCCACAGTGCCAGGACAAGACGTGAAGAAAATGCGTAGTCCTACGATTGAATACCCTCAGCGATTGATTTTGAACGATTTTCATTCAGTATCTTCCTAACGGGGTGAGACACAACTGTGAAATAGACCTCCAGAATGAGTCTGGTTTCTGAAAAACGTATTCATCTTTTTCGCGTCTTCATTCCCCTTTTTGTGTTGTTTCACAAGGGTACACACTTAACTTTTTTACACCCTTTAGGGGTGCTGCAGGGGTTTGCACCCTTCACTTAGCCGTCCAGCACCCTTTTTTTTGCAGGGTTAGCACCCCTCACGACGAGCGCGAGGGTGCATGGGCGCGAGCACCCTTCCGATACATCGCGAGGGGGTGCTGATTGCTGGAAGGGTGTGGGAAGGGTGCACAATTATTTGAGCAAGGGTGTTCTTTATTTTTAATATTAGCATAATTTAGAAAAAAAAAGGAGGCGATATGTGGATACCGTTTTCAGTGTATATAAGTGGGCTCAGTGTACATTAGATGAATTGATAAACGTCACAGTATGTTTACTAATTAACCAAAATCTGTTAATTTTTTAATTAGTTGAATGGGCCATATTGCAATTGCAGCTTCAAGTGGAGCCATTCTTAAAGTAAAACTTATTTGAAACAATGCGTGAAAATGCAATAGGTTTTGAGATACTCATCGGCCTTTCCACCACAATTCAAAAACTGGAGCATCTGATGTTGTGCTGATATATGTGACGTAGTCGTTTGTCTCACCATCATTACTTTGGAAGTCTGATGCCGGCGCATCCACCAAGAAGACAACGGCTACGTCTCTCTCAACTCACGATTATCAGCACCCCCAACACGAATCTTCCACCTCCTTTCTTTTCCACCAAGGAGACAACGGCTACGTCTCTGTCAACTCACGATTATCAGCACCCCCAACACGAATCTTCCACCTCCTTTTTCTTTTTTTATATTTTGGTAAGGTAAAAAGAACACTTTGGATATAAGCAGATTATATCTCACGAAAAATGCTTAGTGGCTCAGTATGCATACTTGAAGCCACACAACTTGTAGCCTCTGAATTGTTAGCTCTAAAACAGGAAAATTGCTCATATCGCCTTTACCGTGCACTCAGATTTATCTGACAGGCACATTTACATTCCTGCACTGACTACTGCTTGATGTGAAAAGCACAGTTTGGGGCTTGTTGTTTCTTCTCGGCATTATTTTTGAAAATATGCGCAAAGAGCACGCGCCACGCGCCGCCCCCCCCCCCCCCCTCCTTTCCCGGAGAGGAAAGATGGCTTCTTTGTATTTATCTCGGGGCAAAATATAGATCCTCAAGAGGGTACAAAAGTGGTTTTGAGGGAGCTCTATCTAGGTTCCTGGAACACAATAAGCGAACCAAAGGCAGTGCACCTCCCTGCGGACAGGGGAATCTCGTCTTGGAACCATGCACTCTCGAACCCATATTCCGGAAAAAGGTCCATTGGTTCTAGACTGCTTTTCAGCTCCACTGTTGATATATGAACTGACCTTGCGAAAGCTGACGGAAGCAAAGCACATCGATCGGCCATGCACACACACACACATAGATGCGCACCAGCAGGATTCAGAATAAACTTTTAGGTGCTGCATTGGAGAGAATGGCTTTATTTGTGAGGAGCAGATGCTGCCTCCTAAGCTTGGAGCAGGCGGCTGTCCAAAGCACGTAATCCCATCAAGGCCTTAAATAACTGTCACATTTATTTGGCTTAGCAGTGACAAAGGTTAGAACAACGAGTGACGCATGGTTAATACGGTGCGTCCATTGTGTTCTCTTATGTACAGTGGCTCCGCTGCCCAGTCTGAGAGTGAGGTGAAGACTGTATTCTTGTGTGGCACACACAACATACGCATGAAAATGCTCATCAAAACAAATTGTGTCCAGTATGTTTGCAAGAAGTAGAACAACCTTGTTGACATAAAATATTTCACGTACTTGCACAAATTTTGGCAGAGCATCTTCAGGTACACTTACAACAAGGGCACAGCCTGCCTTGTACAGCCATCCATCTACACTTACAGATTTGACAGGAAATGAATTACTCCTGTCAAGATTCTGCTCAAAAATGAACTGCTTGATGCTGTCAGGTAGGTGTTCATACAATACACGGTGACAGCCAGTTGTTGTGGGGACACTTTTGTCGTCACCGCCAATGAGCGAAAAACACTGGTAGAACTGGTGTCTCATTGCTAGGCTTCTGGAAAGGTTCTTGAAGTTGCGGATCTTACGGAGAGATGTCTTTAAAGTACTGGTGTTTTGCCTCAAAGCGCATTGCCCAGAGTTCAACTAAGGGCCCAAACTTCTGAATGCATGACGGGTAGTGAATGAGGTAATGCATTTTGCAGGGAATTTTGACAGCTGGAAACATTGAAATGAAGTCCATGATAAAGAATTGAATCTTTCGCTGCAGGAGCGCAATGTGTGAGAATGGAATTTTTGGCTCATGATGATGTCGCAGATTTCTCGAAGCAGCAGGTAAAGTTGCCAGGTTTGGTTTCCTGAAGGAATGCAGTCACCAACATAGAAGGTCAGATGACGGAAAAGGCAGAAAACCTGTGTGGCTGACTGTTTCATACCTGCCTCTCCGCGCAGGAACTGGTTAGGAAGAGGTTCTGGTTTATTCCGAACGTCACAATGGTCATAGTCCCAGCTAAGGATGCACTCGTTCAGCTGACGAAGTGAAAAGAAGCCCTGTGCAATTAAAGAAGCAATAATGTGCTTCAGTGCAAAGGGTATAACACCTTCCAGAAGATCATGCATCACATCTGGTGGAAAGTGCTGTGTTGGATCAAATCCCTGGGATGTGATAGCACAGGCTTTCTGAACTCCATACAGTGACCCTGTCGGAAGCCCAGCATTCAACATACTCATATGGTGCTGGTGTCCAGCTGGTGTGCGCAATGCAAAGTCAGTCTCATCATGCTTGTGCTTAATTTCATGACGTAGTGCCATGCAGAACCTGCATATTCTGCCACGACTAAAGCTGCACTGAAAGCCGCCCATCCTATGACTAGACAGGTTGTCACCGGTCATGATGAAGACTGAACCCTTTGCCACTTCACCATTCGCAACTATGCCTTCATTTTCTAGGGTGCTTACATCCGCTAGCAGCGGTGCAAGAATCTTGGGTAAACCATAAGTGGCCACATGCTCGTCTTTGACTAGAAGTGCCAAGTGTATTCCTGCATATGCTGAGCGGAATTTTGCGCCAAAATTCAAGACAGAGAAGTACACTGCAGTCAACTTTTGTTTGCCACGCTTGCTGCCCAACGGATTGCACACTTCGAATTCATCGCTATACAGCTGCAAACAGATTTAACTGCTATCACCAGCAAAGTAGGTGTGTTCATTAAATGCACTTCCGTCAAATACAGAGCACATGTGGTCGTCTAGTTTCATGTAGGAATTGAAGTCGCCTGACCAAGTTGGATGTTCTAGAATGAGCTTTAAAACACTGCACAGAGGCACATATGTCATGGTGTCGGCCTTCCCATTTGAGTTAATTCCTAGAGTTACAGTGCACGGCTCAATATATGGAAAATGTGCTTTCCAGTATGTATTCCGCCTACCTCTCGTGAGTAGCTGGTCCAGTTGTAGATCGCACAGTAGATCATTCACTTTGTCAGCCTCTTTGTCGATAGATTGCAATCGTTCATCTTCGAAAATAGCCTGTATGTAAAAAATTACATCGTTGGCTATTTCGTTTAAGGTTGACTCTGGAAGACGCCTCCGCTCTTTCCACTTAAGGATCAAAAGCGCCAACTGCTTAACATAGTCACTTGATTTGGGGTTGGGATCATCTCCTTCTTCAGCCATCCTTTCTTGTAGCCCCAGTAGCCCCATTCGGTCGAAGTCAGTCTCCGCAGCATCCACATCACTTGGAGCACCACCGTCACTCTGTGCTGGCTGCGCACTTTGCGCTTCACGAAGAAGCACTTCATCGGTATGGGTTGTCTTCGTTTTCAAATAGTTGAGTGTGATGTCGATAGACATGCTTCTTGTATGACGTGAACAGTTGAAATGTTTTCATGCATCCACTGAGGCCACACATCCAATTGCTTTCATGTCCATGAACCGAGTGGAGGTGTCTGAAGAGCGACCTTAAAGAAAACACACGGTTGCTGCATCTTGGGCAACAATAGTAGCGGACACCTGGCATCTGAAAGAAAAAGAAAAAGGACCATATGAGTAATTTTATACCCCTTGTGATGTTCATTTATATAAACAAATGCAGAAAAACCACTGTTACGATGTTCAAATGCAGCATACATTAAGAATAGCACCAACTGAAAGGAACAGCCGTATCACAAGCACTTTTTCATATCATAACTAGGATGCATGCACCGTGCACTGACTTGTTTCCTTCTTGGCATTTATATTTAAAATGATTCATGCTTACAAAGAATAATATGACTACTATTTAGAGAATGCGAGGCCAGCAGATAAAAAGGAGTAACATATGGCTTAAAGTAAGCACAAGCATGATAAAAGTAACCCAAAGACAAGACAAAAAAAACAGGACAGACACGAAAAAAGTGTCGTTGTGTATGACCCGTCTTTTTCCCCTTGTCTCGGGGTTAGTTCCATCATGACTGCTCACCAGCTCGCCTGCGCCCTAAAAAGCCCATGCAAAGCTCTTTGAGCATCTGCCTTTTTCCCTCTGTTTACCTTCCTGGTGGCACGTTATTGTTATTCCAAGAGTGGCCTCAGTCGTATGAGTGGCCAAAGACGTCCCATTTCTGCTTCGAAACAGACCACTGGCAGTGAGAACTCTGCTGCCCCCAGTGCTTACGCATGTTCTCGTTATTCCTAGAGTGGCCCGATTCGTAGGAATGGCCAAAGACGTCCCATTTATGCTTCGAAACAGATAACTAGCAGTGAGAACTCGCTGCCCTCAGTGCTTACTCACGTTCTCGTTATTCCTAGAGTGGCCCGAGTGGTATGAATGGCCAAAGACGTCCCATTTATGCTTCGAAACAGATAACTAGCAGTGAGAACTCGCTGCCCTCAGTGCTTACTCACGTTCTCGTTATTCCTAGAGCGGCCCGAGTGGTATGAATGGCCAAAGACGTCCCATTTCTGCTTCGAAACAGACCACTGGCAGTGAGAACTCGCTGCCCTCAGTGCTTACGCATGTTCTCGTTATTTCTAGAGTGGCCCGAGTGGTATGAATGGCCAAAGACGTCCCATTTATGCTTCGAAACAGACCACTGGCAGTGAGAACTCGCTGCCCTCAGTGCTTACGCATGTTCTCGTTATTCCTAGAGTGGCCCGAGTGGTATGAATGGCCAAAGACGTCCCATTTCTGCTTCGAAACAGACCACTGGCAGTGAGAACTCGCTGCCCTCAGTGCTTACTCACGTTCTCGTTATTCCTAGAGCGTCCCGAGTGGTATGAATGGCCAAAGACGTCCCATTTATGCTTCGAAATAGATCACTAGCAGTGAGAATTCGCTGCCCTCAGTGCTTACTCACGTTCTCGTTATTCCTAGAGTGGCCCGAGTCGTATGAATGGCCAAAGACGTCCCATTTATGCTTCGAAACAGACCACTGGCAGTGAGAACTCGCTGCCCTCAGTGCTTACGCATGTTCTCGTTATTCCTAGAGTGGCCCGAGTCGTATGAATGGCCAAAGACGTCCCATTTATGCTTCGAAACAGATCACTAGCAGTGAGAATTCGCTGCCCTCAGTGCTTACTCACGTTCTCGTTATTCCTAGAGTGGCCCGAGGTGTATGAATGGCCAAAGACGTCCCATTTATGCTTCGAAACAGACCACTGGCAGTGAGAACTCGCTGCCCTCGGTGCTTACGCATGTTCTCGTTATTCCTAGAGTGGCCCGAGTCGTATGAATGGCCAAAGACGTCCCATTTATGCTTCGAAACAGATCACTAGCAGTGAGAATTCGCTGCCCTCAGTGCTTACTCACGTTCTCGTTATTCCTAGAGTGGCCCGAGTCGTATGAATGGCCAAAGACGTCCCATTTATGCTTCGAAACAGATAACTAGCAGTGAGAACTCGCTGCCCTCAGTGCTTACTCACGTTCTCGTTATTCCTAGAGTGGCCCGAGTCGTATGAATGGCCAAAGACGTCCCATTTATGCTTCGAAACAGATAACTACCAGTGAGAACTCGCTGCCCTCAGTGCTTACTCACGTTCTCGTTATTCCTAGAGTGGCCCGAGTCGTATGAATGGCCAAAGACGTCCCATTTATGCTTCGAAACAGATAACTAGCAGTGAGAACTCGCTGCCCTCAGTGCTTACTCACGTTCTCGTTATTCCAAGAGTGGCCCGAGTCGTATGAATGGCCAAAGACGTCCCATTTATGCTTCGAAACAGATCACTAACAGTGAGAATTCGCTGCCCTCAGTGGTTACTCACGTTCTCGTTATTCCTAGAGTGGCCCGAGTCGTATGAATGGCCAAAGACGTCCCATTTATGCTTCGAAACAGATAACTAGCAGTGAGAACTCGCTGCCCTCAGTGCTTACTCACGTTCGCGTTATTCCTAGAGTGGCCCGAGTCGGATGAATGGCCAAAGACGTCCCATTTATGCTTCGAAACAGATAACTAGCAGTGAGAACTCGCTGCCCTCAGTGCTTACTCACGTTCTCGTTATTCCTATACTTCGTTTCACCTTCCGTCCAGACGCAGCGGATGCTACGAGGAAACGAGACCAATCAAGCTGCGTCAAAAGTGCAAATCACTAGTCTTGTTCTGTTTATGATTGGTTCAGCGATGAAAAACACAGAGAGAACCATTACGAACACCATGATGGTGCCCTTTTGACGCTGTGTGATTCGTCATATAATCTCGTAGCATCGGCTGCGTCTGGACGGAAGGTGAAACGAAGTATAGAGTGGCCCTAGTCGTATGAATGGCCAAAGACGTCCCATTTATGCTTCGAAACAGATAACTAGCAGTGAGAACTCGCTGCCCTCAGTGCTTACTCACGTTCTCGTTATTCCTAGAGTGGCCCGAGTGGTATGAATGGCCAAAGACGTCCCATTTATGCTTCGAAACAGATAATTAGCAGTAAGAACTCGCTGCCCTCAGTGCTTACGCACGTTCTCGTTATTCCTAGTGTGGCCCGAGTCGTGTGAATGGCCAAAGACGTCCCATTTATGCTCCGAAACTGATCACTGGCAGTGAGAACTCGCTACCCACAGTGTTTACACACATTATTGTTATTCTATCTATCCGCGCGGACACCATGATATGCCTACTGCGATCGACTACGTTAGGGTTCTGCCACACCGTGGGTTCTGCCAATGTTTCCTTGTCTGCAGGGGCACATGATCAGTATTTAAAATTCATTATTTTAATTCCTAGAGCTCTAAAATATTTGAAACTTGAAGTTTATACTCAGTAACCTTTGAGCATAGTCTGACTTGATAAGTTTTCGTGTGACTGCAGGCTGCAAGTGAGAGGGCTAGCGCACATAACACGTTTGCCTTACGTCTTACCTTTTCACGTTTGCAGGAGGGCCGCCCGGTAGATTTCAGTCGTTTTTCCTTTACATGGGTTTGTTGACTAGCCACGAGTGCAGGGAACACCGCACATTCTCGACTGCGGCCTCTGTTTTCTCGGTCTTGCTGCCGCTGCTATCTGTCATATCACGCCAGTCACGCTGCGTCCGCCTCAGTCCGTCTGCAGTCGGCACTTGTACGTAGTAGAGGCATAGGCAGCATAGGTAGAGGTATACATGGCGCCACTCACAAAAGCGCGGGAATCCAGTCTTGCCGTGAGCCACTGGAGCCCACCGCCAGACCCGGAGGCATGCGGTTAGAGAAGCTCGTTTCGCGACCCCGGGATGCAGCTCACAGCGATCTTGGACCGTATCGGGCGATCGACCGGAGATGTAAAACTGGTTCCCCCAAGCTTTCTCATAACGTATTAGGTAACTGTCATCGCCGCCGCTTGGCAGGCCAGCAGCTGCCCTGGCCAGTAGCACCACCACAACTACCACCACAAAACTCCTTAACGTAGATGGCGCGAACTACCACAATTTACAACGGGTACAGGGTACAGCCGTACAGCCATCCGTCTACTTTCGCGGTCGCGCTCATTCAATCTAGGTGGTGTTTGCTCAATCCTGCTCAACCCGCTCATTCGCGCTAGATTTGACCAGACTTGACTTGTTTTTGGCGCTTTGGCCGCCTTGGCGCCTACATTAGGCCTATGTTTTGCGTGGTGCGCAGTTGTGCGGCGCATTGGCGGCACTTTCGTTCTACAACGCTCGGGCTCGTCATGCTCATCGTAACAATGCCTCCGCTGCGTTGCCTTGTCACCGTCGCCAGTGGCGGTTTCCAAACGAAAAGGACATTGACCCTTCAGAGAGGCTCAATCGAGTGCTTGAAGCAAGCAATCGCGACATGTCCCGTGCTCGGAAGCCAGGTCCAACTGTCTCGCAGCAGGTTTCAGGTAAGCGGTCGTTTAATGTGGCATTTTCTGCGCAATGTACTGCGGAAAAGACGAATCTATAGGCTGCTGCTGGACGCTCCGCTTAGTTTTGCTGCAAGTTTGGAAAGCGCAAGTTTCACGACACGAGTATTAGTGCTATAGTGCGGAAGCCTTTGTTTTGTGGCGCGAGCGCATCGGCACGTGGATTAAACAACGTTTTCCCCTAAGTTCGGAGTCGGTCGCACCATCTCTTCCAGTCCTCAACATCGAACGCGCTACAAATTGGTGACCCGGGCGTGATGTTTTTGATAGGACAAGCCTCCGGACAGTGCGCGAACCTGTCGATAACGGTTAGGAGGTACCGGTAGGGGTCTGACGAGGTCCAGGTGGATGCTGGCAAAGCGGGTTTCCGGGAGTGCAAATTTTGCCAGAGACGATGAACCGCTCGACCAAACTATTTGTCTGCGGGTGGTAGGCTGTGTTCTTCAGGTGAGCGATGCCAAGAGGAGTTGTCAAGCTTCGGAAAACGGCTGACTCGAATTGGCGTCCGCGATCGCTCACGATTTCGGCGGGAACTCCAAAGCGGGAGATCCAGGTGAACAGAAGCGCGGAGGCGGCAGTCTCGGCAGTGACATCACGTTCCGGTCACCAATTTGTAGCGCGTTTGATGCTGAGGAGGGAAGAGATGGTGCGACCGACTCCGAGCTTAGGTGAAAACATTCTGTTTAATCCACGTGCCGTTGGGCTCGCGCTACAACACAGGCTTCCGCCGTATAATGGTAGTACTAGTCTCGTTAAACTTGAGCTTTCCAAATTATTGCTGTGTTACAGCAGCAACTAGTGCACTGCTACCATCATACAAGCGTTCGATTTTCATAACTCTTGCGTGCTTGGCATTTTCGCGTTAACGCCGGGTCGAATATTTTTTCCCCAATCAGTTACAACACAAGTGTAGTTACAACAGAAGTGTGCTGTTATAGGAAAGTGTGACTAGCTATCGTATGCATCGATTGCAGGTACTGGATACAATTTTCGACGAGTATGTTGACCTTGTCTCTGGAGACGAGCTTCCAGACATGGCAAAAGTGATGGTTCATCAGGTTCCAGCCACGTCATCAGAGGAACCGTGTTCATCTCGATCTCAGGTGTTTATTCTATAACTGTTTGAGATGACATGTATCGTTTTAAAGTGATTAACTGTAGCTCTAAATTGATTATTAGTGCACTTACTAAATCTCCAGTGTGTTGCATAACCCAATGAATCAGCAATAACTTTTCCTGGGCTTAGGAGATGCCATCACATGCTGCAGACCAGGTACTGTCGGATACTCCTAACGAGGTACCACCAGAGGCTACAGGCGACTTCTTCATGGCAAGGAGCCTGCTCGAGTGTCAGCGCCATCGAACTGTAAGTGCATTTCGGTTGCTTGACCAAGCATTATAAGTTTTCTTTTACTATGTGGAGTCTTCACTATGGGTATATTGGTTTCAGTGAATATTAATGGGGAACAACAGTCAGTTGGCCCACAAAGTAAACTTTTTGAAGTTAAATTTAAGGTTAAATGTGAGGAGATAAAATAAATAATGGCTGTTTGATACTTCATACCCATGTTACGGATTAAAACAAACAGAAGAGGATTTCCCGAAAAACATGCTTTTCGTGTAACACTCGCCAAAATATGAGGCGCTGGAGAAAACCGGCTCTCTGCATTAAGTGCTTATTTCGAACTCCTCTTGTTTCATGTTCCGCCCATTGTAGAGCATTGGGAAAAGGTCCTAAGCACGCCCCTGGTACCGCTTCACCACTGTTTTCTTCCACAGCGTAAAGTCGTGTCTGCTTCCATCGCCGTCACCATGGCAACGAGCATTGGATGGATGGATGGAAGGACGCACGGTATAAACCCGTAAAGCCAGCAAGAGCTGATGCCATTCCCCGAACGGCGTCTGCTCAGTCAAAGCCGAATTCGGTGTCCCTGTCACCCACGCAAACGACTCTCGGGTAGTTTGTAGCTCTACATTCGCGTAAACCTACGGGGTTGCAACCCGTCCACCTCACAGGCATGTATATCTGAGAGGTCGCAACTCACCCGCGAAGGCAAGATTTTGGCCTGGCAACAAGTACTGACGCGTGCACGTACGCCGGCGACCGACGAATGCGGCGCTAACGGTGTGGTCCCGCTTAGCAGCGTGAGGCGCAAAGCTGAGTATTTCCGGAGGGGTTCGACTATCATGGGTGGATCCTATCTTCATTTCACTGCGGGTGCCTTAAAGGGCCCCTGAAAAAGGAAAAAATATTTTTTAAAACAGTCTGGTTAGGACACGCGTGTCAAAAAAATGAATTTTACGCGAGAAAAAGAACCTTTTAGGGCAATATTGACTGCGCCAGACGCAATTTAGTCGGTTGTCACCTCCTTTCCACTTTTTCGCTCTCGGCATTTCGGGCGCGTGGAGGAGAGGTACTCCCCGCCTCCTCGTAGTGGATCGGCTTGGCTGCTTTGCTGGCTTGTTTGCGCCCCGTACGAGAGCCACTGCTACTTCCTGTGTCTGTTGGTAGGGGTGTCGCGAACTTTTGTCGAACCGGATTTTTAGGTCGAACTTTCAGGGTTCGACTGGTCGAACCGTTCGACAGACCTTCGATCTTTTCACCAGATTCGACCGGTTCGACTTTCTGGACAGTGTGGCCAGACCTTGATACAAGCATGTCTAGGTTTGGAGAATTTTTTTTATGCAAAGGGTTATTTTAATTTTGTGAACAGCTGCAATTAAAATAAACTAATTCTAATCACTGAAGAAGTTAATAACTTAATTGTTTGTACTGTATTAACTGAAATAACCAATCAGCGCTGCCCTTAATTCATCCCTTAGCCATCACCATCCAATCCGAAGCCAACTGGCCAGCCTGTCGCGCATGCGCACACGAGTCGAACCTCAATGCAAGGTTCGTCGAACTTGCCACTAAAAGTTCGAAAAAGTCGAACCTGGTCGAACTTGAACCTCGGCCGGCTCGCGACACCCCTATCTGTTGGTCGCACGTCGTACCGCGTCGTACAGCCGATTCACACGACGGACCGAATCGCGATTTTTGTCCGCAGACCATGTACCAAGTGACCGGCACGTCACGTGGAACCCTTCTCGAGCAGGACCATGCCTGTGTCACTCTCATGCTTTGGGTTAGTAAAGCCAGTGGCGCTTCACGCGGAAGCCTATCACGGTGTTTTGTCTCGATCTGTACGTGACAGCGGCGTACGATTCTTTATCGCGGTGGCAAAACGTCGATTTCTCTCTTGGACAACGGTGCCACGGTGCGATGTTGGAGTTTCGTGGCACTGTGGGGTGGGGACCAGGTTCTGTCCGTCCTCGCTGTCGTCTGCTCGTCGTCTCCTTTGTGTGGATGCGCTCGGGAGACAGACGAACCGCAGACAGTGTCGTCACCCTCCCGCGGATCAGTCAGTCATCTGAATCGGCCATGACTAACTAACACAAGCAACACGCCCTCTTAAGGAGGTCTTCACATATAAACGCGATAAAACTATGAAACCACCCGAGGACGCGAGACGCGTCGCAAGACCGCGACCACGACAGAAAAACAAAATGGCGAAGCTTTTGTTTGCTGTTTTATCCGAACGGAAGTAACGATTTTGTAAAACGTTTGTAAACAATTACGACGTTCATTCGATGGATTGTTTCTTAAAGCTAAAAATATGTAATTCAAAAGGCGATTTCAAGAGATCACGAAGATTTTATAACCAACATCAAAGCTGTCACTCATTCTTTTGGCCAATGAGAAGCTGATTTGAATGACCATCGTTACCAATGAGAAGCCGAGCTGAATGACCTGGAATTTGCGCGAAAAAGTTTAAATAAATCTCTCGCCGTCAACATTGCTCTAAAATATTTTTTTAGCGTAAAATTCATTTTTTGACGGGCATGTCCCAACCAGACTGTTTAAAAAAACAATTTTCTTTTTCTGGGGTTTTTTAATACGCGCTTTTACTTGGGGGAGGGGTCCTGGGCCAACCCTAAACAGTACGCACATTAAAGGGATGGTGAACCGAAAAACAGAATCTAAATTCTTTGTCGTTTTGATATAAACAGCCCACGAATGGCTCTTAAATGACGCCACTTGAAACAATAAAGTAGTCTCAAAATGTATGATTTATAAAAATAAATATTATAAGGTGCACCTGGTGAGTTCTTTGAAAGCTTGTTTCGATGACGTCAACAAACCTGTAGTATGCAGAACGCGGCTATGGTGAGCCACCAAAGTTGGCTCCGACCCACCTCGTTGACCCCTGGCTTGCGCTGACGCCCCGTGGTGGCGCGACGAAACGGAAATGCGACGTGCGAACCCCGTCGGACGTCAAAACGGAAATGCGACTGCGAACGCTGCCGTCAGAACGTCGTCATGGCCAAAGTATCAGGACGGGAAAGAAATCGCCGAACTCCGAAAAACCCACAGACCAAAGTCGCCGCCGTCGCTACAACGCAGGTGCAGAAGTGGACTGGGGGTGGCGGGTGGCTGGCAGGTAGTGCGGAGTAAACTTGGCTGGATTAGTTGGCAAACTTCCAACGCGACTGGCATCCGTCTACTATTCAAAGCGCCACTTTCTTCCACGCTGTGGCACGTCGGCAGCTCGACTTGTTTACGTCAGTTCCGTTGCGGTTTGTTGTCATCAGTTCTGTTGCGAGTATTCCCAGAGGGCTTCGTGCGCGTCAGGAGGCTTCTGCCGGGCTTCTGCCCAATCGGCGGTCGTCATTCCAAGAAGTATAATAATCCGATCTCCATCCCTTCACATGAACATCATTTTTAGGTATAGTGCGGTCCCGGGAGCTTGTCCGGCTTATTCGGCAACTTCAGATATCGGTTCAGCATCCCTTTAAGGCATCCTAGGTGAAGCATTAAACGAAGTATAGGCTGTGTCCATCACAGTCAAACCTTTCCGGAAATGCTCTGAGGAGGCACGACGGCTTTGGGTGAGCAGACGCCGTTCGGGGAAGGGCGCCAGCTGTTGAAGGCTTCACGGGTTTATACCGTGCGTCCTTCCATCCATCCGATGCTCGTTGCCATGGTGACGGCGATGGAAGCAGAGGGACTTTACACTGCGGAAGCACGCAGCGGTTGAGTGGTATGCGGTGCGTCCATAGGCCTTTTCCCAGCGCTTTTCAATGGGTGGAACGTGAAAAAGAAAGAGTTTGAGATAAGGACTTAACACAAAAAGATGGTTTTCTCCGGCGCCTCATATTTTGGTGAGTATTACACGAAAGCTTCTTTTTTGGCCATTCCATGCCCCACTTTGTAATCCGCGATATGGGCAAGAAGTATCAATGTGCTGAAATAACTGTAAAGAAACAGGACTGCACTGGCTATAGTCCCTATGCAGTAACAAAGTTCCGGGTTATCACCGGTCTTATTCTTTTCTGTTCCGTCCTTATCCGTTTGCACTGTGCCTTCATTATGAGCTTATATAAACATTCACCCTCTTCCCCAGCTTTGTCTTATTATTTTTCAACTTAGATCGGCCTTTAATATTTTGATAAATTATGCTGAAACCATCGGCAGAGCCAGTTTTAATTTTGAATAGATACTAAATAAAAGCCCATCACTTTTCGTGGGCTTAGCTGAAATAAAACATCATAGCTATAGATGCCCGCCTTGTCCCTTGTGTACTCAGATATATTTTGAGGAAAATGCTGTTTAAAATATTTCTTCTAGCCCTGCCTACTCAGATGATGATGGCAACAGCTTCACCATGCCAAGATTCGGGTCGCTACATGCTGTGATCGTGGCTGGCAGAAGGCTGGAATCACCGGTGTACCGAGGAATTGTTGACACATTGTTCGCTGCCATGGTCACAATATCGGTGTAAGTGGTACTAGCAGTTATTCTCCAGGGCATGTAACTGTTAAACTTCATTGCGTGGAGCTAATATTTTGACGGATCTTATGCAGTTTCCTACATATGCATCAGTTTTACACATAAATTGTTTTACTCCTTGTCTTATGGAGATAAGATATTCACACATAATACTGTGACATTGTTACAGAGTTCCAACATCAAAGGTTTACACCAAGGTTTGTGCTCAGTTGATCAAGAAGTACCCAGAGCTCGCAGATGTCATTGGAAGTGGATATGTAAGGATATTTCTTTTTCATATGTATACTGTTCTGCCCTTATATCACATAATCAGTCCTACAATTATATTTTTGTGTATTATTGTAGTGTTGTTGCAACTATGTTCAGTGGGAAGAAAAACACCATATTTCTGAGTATCACATAGTCATTAGGCCTAATTACCTATAGTTATTGATTTTGTGATACAGTCAACAGATGGCCATACAAATCTGCAAATTTAATGTTTTTTCTGTGAATTTGAGGAATGTATAATGGGAAAAACTGAAATGAGACCATTTGTGTTCGAGAAATGTTCTTACTATTAATAAAAGGCTTTACAATAGTCGTTATCTGGTATAACTAGGGTTCGGCGTTTTCGGTTTAAATCGATAAAGACCGATAAAAGTATGCCGAATTCATTTTCGGAAATTCGGTTTTAACCGAAAAAGGCGAGTATTTGAGAGTAGTATTGAGCGCCAATGGGTGTGGTGGCTTCACCGGTTGACTATGTTGAGGGGGAGTTTGGGAATGTCTTCTGGATGAAATTTGTGTTGTTTGTGATCCACTCTTTCTGCATCAAATCTTTTGTTGTCCTTTCAAGAGAGAGTTTCAACTGTTGGCATTGTATTTCATTCCTTTAAATTTTTTCCTCGGGAGAAGAGGATGGTGGGTCGTCTTGTCTGATCTGTTTTAGGTGCTTTATACTGTAGGGGACAGGCGAACAAAAACAACAAAACGCCTAAACCTTTTTTAGCCCACTCCATCAAGCTTCCAGTATGTTTAGAGGAAATACAGTTCGTTGCTGTACGAGCGTGTTGCCAGCAGAAACTAACCAGCTTTGGCAGTCGTCAAAGTGTGAAAGAAGAGACGGCATACCAAGAATTATTCTTGTTTAGAGTTGCTCGCCACATCAAAGTGAAAACAGTAAACTGTCTTAATTTGTTTAAGTAACATTAATGAAACAGCAACAGATAAAACAAAACAATTATGTGCCTAATGTAGTACATTTTGGACAAGCGTGCATAAATAGAGTGCATACTTTGTGAATACATATTCACCGATAAAATCCGGTTAACTTGTATTTTTATATATATTCACCGATGAAAACCGAAATATCATTTCAAAATAAAAACCTAAAAAAGTATGCCAAGTTTTAGAAAAATAAAAACCGGACACGCAGATCCCTAGGTATAACTGATCAGGAAATTAACCCTGCTTCCCCAAATGGCACCTCTTTCAGGGGAGCAGTAAGGCCAACTACTTAGTTTCAAATAGCACCACTAAAGAATGAGATTGAAGTTTTGTATTTCTCTCATTTAGGTAAATAAAAATAGTGAATTGTTGTCGGTGATAGTATTCAAAAGCCAGTTGCACCCAAATCCGTTGTAACTAGGGTGGGCGGTATACGAACAAGTATCTAGCTTTGATGTGTACCAGCATTGCATTCTTTCTTTTCTGTACAATTTTAGGATTCCTGGAGAGCTTCCTTGAGGTCAAGGTTCAAGAATCTAATGCGGGGACTATCAGATGATGCAAGAGTGGCTCAAAACAAAAGAAATTCGGGTCACAAGAAAAAATTATCAGAGCTCAGCGACGGCTGCAGACCTGCACCGAAACAAGAAGCTGAAGCTGGTAAGGTTGCTTTGGGTGCCTGAGAGAATACTAGCTGCTTGCACAAAGTGTGGGTATAGACCTTTTCAACGCCGCCGTCGCCATTTTCCAATCACTGCGCAGACAGGGGTGAATCCCAAGGGAGGGCGCCCCCCCCCTCCCGTTCTTTGAGAGCAATTTGACATGGGTGGACCCCCCGGTACACAGAAAAAGTGGGAGAATAGTATCCTTATAAATCCCCCCCCCCCCCCCAAAGAAAACAAAAAAAACTGAGTTCTGGATTTGCCCCTGGGCACCGACGGCGCTGCCTGGCGCTTGATTGGCTGCAGTGCGGCCGCCATTTTGGTATGCGTGACGAAACCAGAACGAACAGCCACGCATCACTGACCGGTAGCTGTGCCCTGACGACCACTAATTCAATTCTTTCCACACTGCTTGTGTTCGTTTTCCCTCGTTGACTCATATCTGTATAGCTATAGTATTTTGTGATAGTGTTGGTTCGAGACAATTCAAAATACAACATACTCGTGTGCATCGTGGACAATAAAAGGTGAAGAAAGGCTGTCGGAGGCTATACTTTCCATTGAAAAGTGGAAAGGAATACAGGTGTAGGTTCTATCTTGTTCCTACGAAGCAGTGGTTCTCAACCATTCATGTTTCGCGGATCCCTTGTGGATCGCCGAAGATGATGGGTGACCCCGTTTGTAGTGACGTGAAGAGAAAAATCTGGATTAATTATAATGTTTCAATAAATCAATATAAGTAAGTGCTAGACTTCTGTCATTGACATACACACAAGAAAACGCGCTTGAAAGTTGGAAAGTTTCTCAATTTAGAAAAATACAAATTTTACTGCCGGGCTTGACTAATGAGGCAGGGCTTCGCAGACCCCTAGAACGCCTTCGCGGACCCCCATTTGAGAACCACTGCCATGGAGGATCGATATCAGTTGAAATAAATGAATAAAAGGTTTTGTTGGTAGCTTATGTAATAGAGCACTCTATTTCAACCGCATCCAATTTAGGACATCACAGTTCCTGCTTCGGCTGCTGGTGAGGACGAGACAAGCCTGGCAGCCCATGGGAAGTGGCTCAAAAACGAAGTGAAAAAGTCTCATCCCGATGAAAACCAGATCAAAGAAAGGATAGATCTGACAGCAACAGCAAGGCTGGTGGAGTTAACCACTTTGAGGATGGACGACGTGAAAGAAAAGTATTCCTACCTAATGGACTTTGACCGAGTAAGTCGCCACTTCCGTTTCTTTTTCTTTTTTTAATGTAGTCACGGCGAAATGGGTTAATCTAGAAATGCGCTTTGCAAGCATGTCATACAATCTGAACTTTACTTCTTTATGCTCATCTCGTTTGTCAACGTTTACTGGCCCCTTGCCACACTCTCTTGTATACAGAATTTGTACAGATATTTTTTGCAACAAGTTTTGCGTAACCATAGCAGTACTTAAAAAACAAGCCAGCTGTCGTGATTAATGGTAATAAAAACCAGAGTCCCCTTTGTGTCCCTCAGTCTTGGGTTTTTGTTACCATAAATTTATGCTTCATTTTTTTATCCTTTAGAACGACAAAAGCTGTAGGACATAATAAGGGTACTGCCATTTCTCTGCCCTATACGCTTTTCTGTATGAGTGCAAAACATATTTTCAGACCAAGTTTGCTCATAAGAACAGTGCCATCCAGTTCATCAGTCTTGGTAGTGACACTGACTCGAGGGCATCACCTTTTCAACAAGCATTCTGTTAAAATCCTTATAGGACCCAGAGCTTCACAGTGTATATATTTTTCATTGCAAACATACCTCATAGAACCACTAAAGCGGGTGCCAATTATCAGTGGAAACAAGCCCAAAGCAAGCATAGTAAACCATAACGACTTGATGACCTGGTTGCAAGTAATAAGTGATTCTGCCTTGGTCGCCTGTAGTTTTAATTTCATGGCGTGCAGGGAGTTTTAGAGCTACAAAAACAAAGGAGTTTTGCAAATTCTTTTGTGTGTGTGCATTTGAAGAAATTCGGTCAGTGCCACACTACGTTTCCATTATTGAGCATGCTAGGTCTGTCTACTGTGACCTTGTGCAGTTGTCCTCAATATGAGATAGAACACTCTGAATTATTTGATCGCCCCTACCTCCACCTTGAAGCGACTTCAACGAGAATGAGGGTTGGTTCAGTCATTAGCGTTTGATTGTGCTGTGTCCGCCTGTGCCGAGATCTGTACACGGCTTGCCACCTTAGCAACGAGCCAATGGGGAGGCGACGTGTAGTGCAACGCGATGCGACACGACACAGTGAAGTCGATGCAAACGTGTGAAGGCACCTTAAAGGTTAGCGATTGTGCAGGAGAAAGAAACTCTCCGTGGCCTTCATTCGTGTTGGTATCCGTTAGAGCAGCTGGTGATCGTGATCGAACGAAGGTGCGTGTTCACCCTCACAATGGGGACAACAGTACATATCACAGTAGACTTGCAAAAAGAAACTTTCTGTGAATTTGCCCTTTCATGTTATGCACTGCATATGGGTGTGTAATACCCTAGTTACACGGGTGGTTTGAACTGCCATTGAGTAAATAGCCGTCATTGGCCCGAACTATCATTGGACTTAACTGAACTGAGATAGTGCTCACGGCTGTTTTGGACACAGTTGAAAGCAAAACAAAACTAACTTCTGTGTCACGTGATCAGTCTAGATGTTGAGGTAAATTACTCGGAAAGGCACTTTTTGTATAATACATATAAATATATTGCAATGTAGTAAATATCTTGTTTCATTTTTTTTTTCAGATGCGTTAGAGTAAGTATTGAACAGCATTTTAGGCTAGGTAATGCAAATTCTAGGCTGGGTGGGGCAAGCTAATGTCCACTACAAAGGGTGTCGCTGTTGTTTTTTGTCCATTCATACAGCTATTTTGTTCTGCCATCTTTACCCGTTCAGCAAAATGCCGGCACGCCAGGATTATGCCACAACATCAGGATCGTTTTAGCGGCACCTCAGACGCCTATAAACACAATCTTTACCGGAATATGTGCTGCTACGATTCCTTCTAGATGTGTCCCCCTTTATTCTAAAGCAGTAAGTGTTTCACGAACGCCGGCCGGTGGCGGCGATGCCGTGCACGCCGCCATTTTGAACTGCGTTCGCGAAGCCCGTTCAGTTTGAACTGAGGTAGGGGAGCTCAGTTGAACTGAATAGTCATCAGTGGCTCAATTGCAGTTAGCTCTGCCATGTAACTCCGTTCGATCCAGATTGAATCAACTGCAATTCACTCGATGACAGTTCGAAGAACCCGTGCAACTAGGGTATAAAACAGGCTTTATCGTCATTCCAGTTTATGGGTTCAGTCTTGTAAACTGAATAAGTTGCTGAAAACCGTGTTTACAGTGAAGTTTTAATTTAGATATCGAAAATACATTGGTGTAATGCTGTTTGCATTTATAAAATCATCTCTGTTCGTATTTGTGAAGCTCATCAAGGGACTTCGAAAGGCTGACGAAAACGAACGTCATGAAGAAGGTAGCCGAGGGCGGGGACGTAATTGTGATGCTTGCCACAAGAATGTCGATCAGCTGTCCCAAACAAGTAATGGCGTCACTCCGCAAAGCTGCCTGCATGTACCAACACAGGCTCCGAACACGTCGTAAGTACAATAAGTTAAACATAGTACAGGATGGTCCCTGCAACATAAATCCTGCATGGAGCTTTCCTTATCTTTTGAGTAGGACAGGCTCTGGCAATGCCCCTGTGCCACTGGGAAAGCTGAGGTTCATATACTTTAAATTAGTTGGATCCAAAAAGCTATAATATATATTAGTGGCCGAGAAACTGCGCTGGAGGAATGCAGGGAGGGGTTAACGAAATTGAATGCTTGCACGACAGAACAATACAGAAAAACAGGACGGAGAGTATAATCCACTACCCATGGAGTTGCCATGCAGTTGCCTGCATGGCAACTGCATGCGGTTGCCATGTGCATTGTGATGTCGTTGAGCTTCCTAAAGCAAATAGTTAGACATGTCAGTTTGTACTGGGCAAAAGATGATGAAGAAGCAGATTTTTTGTTTCATTTTATGGCCTTCCATTTCAGCTTCTTCACATAAAAGGAGTCTTTTGAAACCCTGTATTGGTGGTTTAGGCATTCCAGGCAATGAGAGAATTCTATTTCTAGTGCGTTATGTTTTAATTGAACAAGGCAGGAACAGCTTGTGCTGCTGTGGCGTCACATGATGCCGAATGCGCGTGACTTGTGACACATTGGCGATGCCTCATGAAGAAACCGCGATGGGTCAGAGCCGTTAAGTCTTTTTCAATGGAAAATGAATATTATAATCAGGGAGCTGCACCAGTTATTTATGAAAGTAGTTTTTATTTAGCATCGCAGATGAACAAAAAACATTTGAAATTTATAAAGTATGGAATCAATAAGCAACGAAAACATCACATCATCGACACACCCACCATGAAGCGGTAGAACAGGTGGCGCACCAGTGCGCGGCTGGTGGCAGTAGCTCTCAGCAGTAAAAGCACTCTCGAGCAGTTGTCACAGCTGTGCGGTGACTGAAATTAAACCTGTGTGATTGCAGGAAACATTGCATCGAACCAAGCTCCTTGATTTTGTGCAACAGGTGGTTATGAAACTAACTGCAACAAACGCTCGCCAATCTGTGCCTTCGACTCGTTGACATGGCGCTGTAAAAAGGTGTGCTCAGAACACTAGCGTGGTCTTGGTCGTCTTGTGCTGCCCCTGATACTGGCTGGAGCCAAGAGGCTTCGCCAGTGCGCTTTAGACGCTTACAAGGAGTATCCTTGTACAGCACTACATCCAGCTCCACACTCCTTTTAGTATCCGAAGCTCCAACTTCGATGGACCTTTCAAAATCATCTGGGCAAGTGCCGTGGAGGGCGAGCCCTCCACGGTGCCAAGTGCATGAAAACTGCAGAGAATTTCTACTAACCTTATGCTGGAACGGTACTACTATTTTTCAGACATCTTGGCGGTAGCGGCTACAATGATTGTGGGTCACAATGTGAAGGAAACCATGGCACTGTCACATCTGTTTGTTGAGAGGAGGTAAGCTCTCAACTATCTTTCCTAGCATAGATTGCAGAATGTAACCTAGCATTTTGATGAATTCCCTTGTGCACAATATTTTGAAGCAAATGTTTAGGCAACATTGGTGCACATATGCAATAGGAATGTATCCGTCTTATTAAAGATTTTCGTTTTATTTTTTTTAATGGCAGCAGGCGTGTGGTACATTACAAACTAGCACCTTTCTTGCACAACAGATAGTGCCATGTTCCATGCTTGTACCTAGTTTAGCCTTCATCTAGATCAGAGTTGAGCAAAGGCTATGCAGTTGGGGGTGATGTTTAGGAGTCGCATGGTCTCGGGGGAGCCAATAAGGCGCCGATGACACTGCTTCACATGTTTGACTACAACTTCGACGAGCAAGCTTTCTATTTGCTGCACGGCACACTTTTCTAGGAAGGTACAAAAGATCCAGTGGCTGTCTTTTCTGACACACTGATGGTTGGGAACATCATGGCCAAAAGTAGTTTCCACAAGATTTCTAGAAAATATTTTTGCCCAGCTGTGCGTGGGAGGTGAAGTAATTGCAGATCAGGGCCCGTTTGCTCTAAGTGCTGACCGAGGCTAAAGTTAGCCGCAGTACTTAGGAGAGAGATTTTGAAATCACGTGACTGGCTTGGCAGGGATGCACGGAAACATGGCAATGCCCTGGTGAGTGAACGCCGCTCGCTTTGGAACTAATATGTCTTTCTGGCTGCAATATCGGGCACGTTAGTCAGCAACGAATGGTGCAAGAGGCTTTCGCTTTGCCTTACTACAAATCGCAAAGCATGAGCAGCGACCTCGCCTCACTTTTTAGATACTCTTTTGATTCTGGCCATTCCTAAGCTTAAATGAACGCGATAATTGTCGGCATGGCAACGTCTTTGGAAAGCGGATTATCTTGACTCAATTGGCCAGGTATTGATAGCACACAAAAGCAAACAGCGTCCCAATGCACCTTTTTCTAAATTACCCAAGCATCGAGGAGAACGCTGGAAGTGTAATTCTACGGTCCGCGTGCACTGGCCTTCCTTTTATAAAAGATTCAAAGTAAATAATCATAAGAAGGCTTTGACGAACCCGCGTACAAGATAAAATTTGTTTTAAACTTTTTGCTTTGGAACAACTAGTCTTGCAGATGCCAGCACGCGCAACGCATGTAACTACACTTGAGCATGCACCTCGGTGCTTGGGAAATTTAGAAAAAGGTCTATTGGGACGCTGTCTGCTTTTGTGGGCTATCAATACCCGGCCGATTGAGTCAAGGCAATCCACTTTCCAAAGACGTTGCCATGCCGACAATTATCGCGTTCATTTAGGCTTAGGAATGGTCAGAATTGAAAGACTATCTGAAATATTCGGAGAGGTCATTCATTGCTCATGCTTTGCAATTTAAGTGAGGTAAGAGCAAAGCGAACGCCTCCTGCACCTTTCGTCGCTGACTAATGCACCCAATATTGCAGCTACAACGACATATTAGTTCCAAAGCTAGCGGCGCTCACTCACCGGGGCACCACCATGTTTCCTCGCATCCTACCGAGCCAGTCACGTGATTTCAAATCCCTCTCCTAGATATTGCGGCTAACTTTAGCCGCGGTTAGCGCTTCGAGCAAAGGGGCCCAGGAGATCACACAAAGAGAATGTGGGCTCCTGTTAACTGATTCTGGCTTTTTTTGCAATGAGCAAGCCAAAGCAACGTTTACGTCTCCATGTGGAACCAGACTTCATGCTAGCATTGTCGAAACTTCACTAATTGCAGAGATAATGCAAGTGCCCCTGTTGCACTGATGATGTTGTATATTTCTCAGTGCTGGGAAAGCATAATTTACAGCCACTTGTCTAAGTTGCATTCTGTACGAGTATAATCAGGCATGCAGGCAGTGGAGAAATTACTTATTTCGCATAGCTCAAGTAACCGCCAGCAAATACACTCTAAAAGATATGCAGGTGTCAAAGGAGAGTAAGTGCCCCATTTCCTAACTCTCTCTGCGTGAAAGTTACTCTTCCGTGACCGTCTTCTTTCGATGATGCTCTCCCTTAACCCTCCCTCGATCTCGAGAGTAACTGTAACGACAGTTAGTTTCTCCCTCGCGATTTCACTAATGAGCTGTCGACAGATGGCGCCGCTATGGGTCTCGGCAGCGAATTCGACGCTGTTCGGCGCAGATATTTTTTGGTTCGTTTTCCTCGGGAAAACCTTTTTTTCCCTCACCGCTTTCTTTTTTTTTCTTCGGGGGGGGGGGGGGGGAAGATGGGCAAGGATGTTTCTCATAAATGAGTTGGTACAGCCTGCCTTGACGGGTTTATATTTCAGTATTTATTAACTTAATTCTTACCTGCGGCAGGAAGATCATTGGAGCAGGGAACACTGCAAACTTTATCAAGCAATAAGCACTTAATGTTTTTGCTACATAGATATATCAAACAACAAACATATGAGAACAGTGTGTGAGCTGGTGTATGGGCAGGTGCCTGACGAGCGTGTGCGATTATGTTTCGTTACATAAGTGCCTAGGGGTTGCTATGCAGCCCAGGGATGTTTCGGGCCTTGTTATATTTTTGGGGGAGCTCGTTTCAGAGACTACTGAGCCCGACCTCACTGATCGATGGGTGCAGGTATATATATAAAAATAGTGTCACTACATTCGCAGTAAAAGCATGCACAGAGGAAAACACTCCTCTGCGTGCACGAGGTCGGCTCGTGACGACCGTTTCTGGACGACCATTTCATAAGCGTCGCCCTAAACACGGCGTTCGTTTCGTAGCCGCTATAAGGTTCAAAAAAACCTGCACATGGCGGCAAGCCAGGTTTATGGTACGTGACGCTAGGAGCTCACTTATTTTCACCGCCGTAGAGAAACTAAATGAGCGGAGCCAGGGCGTTTGGAAAAGTTGTTGGCGATGAGTTTTCCAAACTTGTTATGCGGTCTTTGTTTTAGATCATTAAATAAGCCACAAGCCGGCTACTACCTTTTATCAATCTTCACATTTTACTTTCGAAGCGGGAGTCGGGCAGTCTTCTGCTCTGTTGAGGAAAAGCTCTAGGGGGTTAAACTAGCTCCTTATGTGCACGGATTCGCTACATCCCTAAACTGTTGCTAACCTCTCGCTCTCGAAGCTCATTTGACTGGAAGGTTTTCGATACAGGGAACATGCAAGACCGCATAGCTCTTTTCCGCTGTTCATCAAACGGTTGTAATAGACAGCGGAAACTGCATATATCACTTCGGATATCAATATTTGTTGGTACAGCGAATCGTTACAGCTTTAAATATAGATACATTAGTGTGGATTACAGAAGTCTTATTTCGCTGTCCAACAGAGCCACATTTTAAACTGCCACTGGCAAGGTTCGCTTACGTTCAGTTGATTCTACACTCTTAAGCTTGATACCTCAATTATTTTGGGAAGAGTATGGAGACTGCCTATGTCGCCCTCGATATGTTTAAAAGTATACTAAGCTTCTCATGTTCGGTTAAATGAGGCGGAATGTTCTGTAACCTAGCGGTACGCTTCCGCCATCGAGCATGGCCTTTGAAAAAACCTGTGTCACAGAGTTGCCGTGGTACTCTTGCCGAACGTTCAAGTGCCACACGTCCGTCGGCACTCTAAGCATTCGCATTGGAGTGCCGTCCGAAGGCCCCTAAATGGGCTGTACAGAAGACGATGAGTCAGCGCGTCCCGAGAAGCAGAGCCTGTCGCATCCGTGCGCTATAAAGAAATCCGGTCCACAAAAAAATGTTTTGACCGCTGCAGTGCATCGGAAGTGAGGAACTGTCGCAAGCGGAAATTTAGAGGACCCAGGAGGATTAGAGGGTAAATAAATTTAGAGGAATTTAGAAGATAAATAAATTTGTCTGTACGGGGCCAGCCAAATTTAGCTATAAAACTCAGTCTTAGTACCAATCCCGCCAGCTGAAAGCGATGATGTGGAAAAGATTGTGAACTTTAATTTGTTCTCACATTGTGCACGTTGGTTACCAGGATCGTCAAACCAAGCTACCGACCACACGAAAGCTCTTTTACGTACGCAAACATTTCATTGAAAAACCTTCAGGGATATAAAATAAGCCCCACAAAAAATATAGTGTGTGAATGGGCGCTATGCTGCGGTTCACTAAGAAGTTCGTTGTCTTTTTTATTTTTAATTTTAATTTTTTTATGTAGCAGGCATTAGGCCGATTTCTCTACGACCGAGTTCGACGGGAAGACCAGCAAGACCGGTTTGCAGCCTCTTGCGATCTCTTAGGACCAACTCGGCTGCATGGAGCTGGTCCTAGAAGACCACAAGCCTACGTGATTTCTCTATCAGTCCCTCGATGCAAGGAAAACAAGTGCAAACTGGGTGCAAGGTGCGCGGGAACGAAGCAGGCGCCCGTTGAGTCCGGATTCCCTGGATTACCGCCTTCGAGGCTTACACGCTGTCCCTGGAGTTGCCACACAAGCCTTTAGTCATGGATCAGGGAACGCCTTATCGGTAAGCTGACAGCGCGGTGGAGGCCCTACGTGCTTGTTAGACCGTTTGACTGTCAGTCTCTCGCACCACGTGATCAACCCCTTCTCATACGCACGCGGGGCGAGCGGAAGATCAAGCGATAGAAGGTCGAGACCGCTGAATGGTTTGGCTAACTTGCAGTAGCTTCACCGTATTGTCAGCGAGGACGTGAACGAAACAGGCTCTCGCCGCAGTCAATTGACTCCGGCACTGTTATCGCCTGCAGGCATCACTTTCTGCGCGCGAAACCTCCAGCCTTGAAAGCAACAAAGATCGTTTTCGCCCGAGCAACTTCCTGGAACTTTTCAGAACCGACGCGCTTGCGAAGACGATGCCTAAGAGTGAAATTGGCGCTGCCGCCATTTTTTTTTCTTTTTTGTCTTTAGTGCATGTTCTTGTTCGGGCGTTTTGAGTCATGACCGAACACCGTTTTAGCATCTCCACAAGAACTCAGATTTAGTGACACTATGAGACGTGTCATTGAAGTAGTAGAATATGCATACTATATAAAGGACAACGATAATTTATTTATTATGTTTGTGAACACTGACCATACGTAGTTGGATAGATTGAATTAATTAATACTGTTCATAAAAGTGTCTGGTGCACATTATATTTTCTGGACGTATTGTCTTTCTGGCGACTCGCGCAGCGCATTGGTAACAGCGCAATGCATGCGAGTGACTGACGTGATGCACTTATCCGGCAAAGCACTGATTGCTTTGTTGCCATGCTGAAGGTGCCGTACGTTAGCTTGCCTTGGTTACGCTTCTCGATTAAGTGTTCTCTGATCATAGGGACGATGGCTGAAGTGCGCCATATGCTTATTGTGCAACCCTGCTGTCATTGCTGCAAAAAAGCAAACATATTTTTGATTGGACGGGTCAGAGGCGCTTATATTATGGTGAAATAAACGCCCGTGCCAAATCCGGCGGTACATTTCAATGAGGAGCGGGCCATAATCCCGTGCTCGCTGTGGCGTATATATGATCAGTGACGTCGTTCGTTATCTATATGGTGGTGTTCGGTTAACGGCATTGGCTCAAAGCGAATAGAGCGCGAAATTACAGTCGATGTACGCCATGAGTGAATCGTTGGTCAAGACAAAGTCCCCACCTCCACCAAATCTGCTGTCGTCGCGCTTGGGCGGTGGCGCAGCTGCAATCAACGGAGCATGGCCGGGCAACTGCACTTCACGCGGGAAGTGGGTACATGCGGCGTCGTGCGCGGAACTGCTTGTGAAAATGCAAACGCGTGCTTGCCTGACAGGCAATGGATGGGTGTGCACTCGGTCAGAGTCAAATTGTTCGTGAAAGATTCATGCGCGCGGTCGGTCTGCCTTTCCCAAGATTTGCGACACTGGTTACGCACAGCACGCAGGGCACTGCGTATGGTGACGACCGCTGACTCTGGAAGGTCGTTAGCACGTGCATCCCGCGCTATGCCCCAGAATGAACCGCAGATGCGCACAATGTCAATGCTTGTGCACCCGCAGAGCGCTCGTGTCACCCGCCAGGCGTCATCAAACAATTAGCTTGCGCTTTGCGCTTTAGCGACGTGACCAACAATGGTCCATGCTGGTGTGAAACAGAAGATGTTCTGGACGTTCATAGCACGTTCTGTAGGGCGTGGAGCTTGCGCTCCTCGTGCTCTAAACATCAACCAGTCAGCGACGCAGCGCGGAACTGGCGCGTAATCCTCCACTGATGCAATAAATTTCAGCGCCAAGCGATCGTTCGATGAAAACGCGTCTCGCAGGCTGCACTTTCCGTGCGGTATGCCTTCGCTGTTTAACGACAAACCTCAGGCAATGCAGCCTTCACGCGGAAATATATTTTGGTGTTGTTGTAGTATTAGTAGCCAGGAAAAAGCTGGAAACCACTCGCATCGTTTCAGAACAGAGTGCTCGCGAAGAATGGCGTAAGTACTTTTAACATAGCTACCACTTTTAAAACCAGATTGTTATTGTTTGAATAATCTTCTTTCTTTTTTCCCCGAAAATTGATTCGTGATTGGAGTGATCTCCGAAGGTACGCGTCACCAGTGATACCTCTATAGTGCCATATATATGCGTGATATTTGATTTGAGCGCTGTGCTCTTGATGCATTGTGCTTCTTTTTATTATTCCTGTTTTTTTTTTTCAATTTGACATCTGAACTTTTATGTAGTCGGACGCTGTGTTTCTCTATCTGTGACAATTTGATAGTTTATGTACAGAAATTAATCCTAAATACAATGCCCTCTCGCACTGTAGGCATTTTATAAATAAATAGAACAAATAAATATCCGCGGGAAGAGTGCACTAATAACTGACTGAATAATTTTCGATTAGCCTTTCATAGGTTGGTGCTTTACGACAGTTAATCATTCAAACATTAAGCTGAGATCTGTTTTTGTAGTGAAGGCAAGTGGAACCGTTCGCGGGTTTACAGATGCGAGCTATCGCTGTAAAACGCCTAAACACTCTCAATTTTTTTTTTGGAAATGTTGGTTTGAATATATTTACTGTGGCGGATGCTTTCAACGCGTGAGCTCTTGTTTAGTGTGGGCATTCCTTCAGTAGTGCGCCCGCTCTCTCTGCCTCGGTATTACGCAAATCATATGATTATTAACCTCTCCAACTAGCAATCCGGAAAATAGTTTTATCGACGTGTTTGATCCGCTATGTCAATCAGTTTGTTGGATGATGCTATCGATGACAAATCGTCTCGTCGACACTGCGCTGTCCCATCGACGGTTTCATCAAAACGAGCGTTGTGTCGTTTCACAACATAGCTTGCTTTGCGATAGCAGTTATGGGCGAGCCCTGCACACTTTACGCGTCCGGTAACGGTCCGCCGGTCGGTTGTCTGCAACCGACTACAACGAATTGGAGCCACCACGTAACCAGCAGTGGAAATAGCGCTCCATATAATAGTCACAAAGTCACGCGACTATAATCCGTGGTGATCAAATATCGTCACTGATGAATCCATGAATCCCGAACAAGAGCTCTGCCGGACAAAGCTTCCACGGACCCGTACAAAACCTCGGCACTTTTTTCAGAGACCCGGATAAAAGCACATCTTGCATGACTACACGCATGAGCAAAGGGTTAATGAAGAATTTCTTTTATTTCATTGTCGATCTTGATATAGAGGACCGTATATTTGTTTCTGCGGGACCGAAACTAGGATCAGTAATGTCTCGATATGGGCTCATCGGGGCCGCCAAATGGGGCTGCCGATGTCCGCGTCAATGCCTCGCCGTTCCACGTTGCGGCCAAATGCATGGGACCTTTCGCTCCAGATTATTATGCTGACTCTATGATCTCGACAGAAAAGCTTCGCACCCTAACTACGGGTTTATGGACTTCATTTCGTGTCCGGTGAAGAACCCCGCTGCAATTGACAGGACAAGAAAATATTCAGAAACGTGGTTATACAAGGACGGCTCTATGACTTTACTGCACTACTGATGCCACAATAACACGCCGAATGCCTCCAACATGGCGCCAAGACACTGATAGCAGACGATAACGTTGGTTTTGATTTAGAGTTTAGCCGGAAGTGAAGTCAGCTGCAAAAGCCTATTGTTAAAAACGAAAAAAAAAATCGAGCACAAAGAAGTAGGAGTGCACACTCGGAGCACTACTGGCAACTGAATTTTATTTGGAAAACACGAACATATATACACACATTATTATACCCCACCCCAAATGAATCTGAATTTCTTATTTGATGAAAAGAGTGACGACGCACTGATGCAACCGTCATCCTTCTTTACACAGATTTTGCATGCCTCGAAAATTTTCCCCTCTGTTTTCGGTCCCTACTTGCCCGGAATCGGTGTTTTATCTAGCAAAGAATCATACGAACGCTTATCACAGTGGACTGCCAAGTTCCCCAAGGGAGACCGCTTTACAGAAAGTTCCTGCCCTATGTACGACCTGGTGGTGCACGCAAACACCCAATGTCAAAAGCCCGTGTCTAATGCCCCACGACAGACACCCCGCCCTTTTGCCCCGCCTTTAAAAGGCTAGTTTTATCAGAAGCCCATGACGCGAATCCCCAGATCATGTGGCCGGGTCCTCACCATGACGGCGGACCGTTCTGCTTTTAATTAAAGGGCTGTTTATACTCCCACGTTGAGCGCAGTGAACGAAGCGTAACGCAGAACGCGCGCCTTTCATTGGCCGGCGGCCAGGAACTCGATTTCTGCGACCAATCAGTATCTGTGTGCGCTGCGCTACGCCGCGTCGACAATACGTTGGAGTATAAACGTACCTTTATAACCTTAAGAGACAGCAAGTGTGCACGCGAGCGTGTGTAACGTGATCATGCCGTCATTAGTAGACCCTCAACATATTAGTTTAACACATGGAACAATGCTGGTGGAAGTGCGCAAGGGATTCTGCACGTGGTTGGTATTTTAGACTACCGATCTGGCGCATTCCACATCTGCGTGCATGTTTTTTTTAATTCTTTTTTTTTTTTGCGCGTGCTTTTCTGTTAATTTTTTTGTTTTATTTTGAGGCATAAGCTAGTTAGCTTCGCTGGTGCTCCGAGGAACGCCAAAGTGGCTGACGATTTTCTTGAAGTTTATATCGCCCCTTTTTTTCGTTGGGAGACATTTGATTTATCATTCTCTTTTAATTTTTACATTAGGCTTCAAGCTGAGTTCGGAGCGTCGTGTCTGCCAGACCCTTTTTGTCTTGTTGCCCTAGAGCTGTCATGTCTAAGCAATCTCTACCAGATTGGTTTTTGGATACCCGGTAAGCCAATACCAGCACAGACAAACGAAATAATTCGAGGGTCCTTCCCCGTACGGGGGAAGAGCGGAACAGCGCTCCAACGGCCTCGAAACGGGTTGCTTACAAGGTCGCTCGGCCTGGTGCAAGAAACTCTATCTCTCCCTCGGAAAGGGCGAGAGAGGGTGATGAGAGAACAGTTGCCCTCCCGTTTTCCCCACACTGCCCCACACCATTAGCAATCTCTTGAAATCTCTTCAAGAGAACTCGGCGTCCTTGAGGGAGCACTCCCTTCATACCTAAGCTGACAGTGCTGGGAGAGCTAAGCGCCCGCCGGATCAGTTATCACCTGCCCCACTTTCTGCGCGGGGTTACAGAAGGGCCCTCTCCTCTCCCCATCATCATTCACAACGCTTAGTAGTAGGGAGCGTGATCACGTGATTAAAGACAGACGTGCGATTGGTTCACCAAGCACCTTAGCTTCCTCTATACTCTCAGCTTAAGAGTGACGGAGTCCAAACCGCAAAACACACACATTGTAAAAAAAAAAAAAAGAAAAGAAGAGGAAGGAACTTGAAAAAAAGAAAGCGTTGAGAGGCGCGCTCGGGCAAAACGCCGCCGAGGCGAGATCTCTTTGCTTTGGGGCATTTCGCCATCGGAGCGGCGGAGGGAGACCCACCCGAAAGCCGGCGCACTCAGCTCGCGGACGAAGACAGCGAGGAGAAGAGCGTCTGTCCGTCACGTGAACTTTCGCACCGTCGGACGACGGTCGACCGCTGCGAGGCTGCGTACCTCGCTGTCGCCGCGATCACCTGTCGCCATTCAACCGCACTTAAAAGGTAAGTAGCTCATTTTCGCATGCGCCTTGAGAGATAATCGAAGTGCAGAAGGAATGAAAGACGCGTAAAGCCTGGTTCAGACAGTTGTGTTTGACTGCGTTGCGGCGGCGACAAACCAAGACATCCCTGCTGCTGCTGCTGCTTATTTCGCGTGCCAAGATGATTCTTTGAATTGGATTCCACGCTTCATACAAGGCACAGATGTGCCGGTGACTTGCTTTCGGTTCTCGACGCAACGCAGTCAAACGCAAATGTCTGAACCGGCCTTAGCTTAACGCAATACCGCGTGTTGTGTCAGAAAACGCGCTCAACCTTGTTGCTTCCGCTTTCCCCACTCAGTTGCACGAGGGCAACGCATCCTAGCATCAGACTCGACTCGATTGACGTGTGCAGGACAAGGGCTCATTGCCATGGGAGTTTGGTCTGCTCTGGTTTCTACCGAACACTTCCTGTTCGTACCTTTTCGCTTTCGGGCGCCGTAAGAAGAACGAAAGAAATCAAAAACACAGAACCGCGCTCGTTGAATAATTATAATGGGAGCTCTCGCTGCTGAAATTTAAGAGAGCATGTCATGTTTTCTTTAGTATATAGATATAAATAAATAAATAAAAAAGTCCTTGTCTTAGGCAGTATATGTTCGTTTCACATCGCGCATCCCCGCTCCGCGAATGCGGCCACCGGACGGCAATGTTACATGTCGAAACATTGCGTTTTTGGAGCGTTGCGGATGCTGGCGGCAGCAGGGATTTCCTAGACCCCCCCCCCTAGGGGGGTGTAGACCCCCCTCGTTTTTCCGAAGGCACCCCCTTAATTCACGACTCCTATATTCGCAATGCCCCCCCCCCCCCTTTAACCCCCAAAAAATTTAGACCCCCCCCCCCCCCCTTCCCTGATTTCAATTCCTGGGAAACCCCTGAGCGTGAGGTACGTGTTCTACTCGTTCGTCGTCATTCGCCGAAGAAGTTATTTAAAGCTGTGAGACTTAAGAACACGTGAAAAGTTTTACGGAAGCGCAGTGCCGCAGGAAAAGGCACAACTCGTCGAAAGCAAGTTTCGTCGGTCGCGGCGTGATCAAAGCTTCTTTGGCACGCCGTAGCGCTGCGTCTCCCTGCCTTCGCACGCTCTGCCTTCGCACGCTTGGATACCGATCAAGAATCGGCGCCGCGGCAGAGTTTTGAAGGTGTGTCACGCGTAGATGTCTTTGCATCATATATCGGCCACGGAGTTCTGGACCGTCCAGCTGTTCCGGCGAATTGCTATCAATAAAGAGGGAAAACAATATGTACGGTTACTCTTATGCACTATTAACCATGGCTATTAATCATGTTCCATATCTACTCTAATGGATCACATGGCAGCACAAATGGAGCAACGCTGTGGAGCAAGCAGGGTTTTTGAAAGCAAAACTACAAGACAGCGAGAATGAACATTTTTGAAGCGCGACCCATACGGTCGTGTGCAGCCTCTTGACCAATCACAATTAGGCGAGTCGCGCTCAAACGTCAAGTGCAATAAAGTAGGTTTATAATGAGCCAGCACTGATCAGTGATGAGCTGTTGTGCGCGATATTCTGTAAACTGTCTAACAACAAAAAAAAGACATACCTTCCCCCCCCCCTTCATTTGTTGCCACTGGACAGTGGATCAAGCTCTTTCTGGACCGCGAGTGTTGGAAGTTACAAATACAGTCGTCGGAGTACAGTAAAACGCTGCTCCAGAAGCACATATGGCTTCACGCACATTGCACTCGCAAAACACATCCACACGGTGTCAATTCTTGATCGTTATCCAAGCATGCGAAGGCACAGAGCACAAGCGCTCTGTGTCGTTCGTTTCTTTTACTTGTCCGTTGTTTTCAGCGTTTTTACCCTAAAAAAAAATAATAAGGCACAGAGACGCGGCACTTTGGCGGGCCAAAGAAGCTTTGATCACGCCGCTAGACCGGCGAAACTTGCTTTCGACAAGTTCTGCCTTTCTCCTGTGGCACTGTGCTGCCGTAAAAATTTCCACGTTTTCTCAACGGCAAGTTTCACGGCTTACACAGGGTTTTAAAGAACGTTTTCGGCAAATGACGACAAACGAGTAGAAAACATGTCTTCAGCACGCTGCCGCCAGCCTCCGCAACGCTCCAAAAACGCAATTTTTCGACGTGCAAGATGGCCGTTCGGTGGCTGCACTCGCGCTGCAGCGAGCAAGCGG
>JAZHYW010064227.1:0-10421 GCA_037355805.1 Ixodes ricinus
AAGAAGAAGACGCCGTTTGGAACGGCCACGTTTTCCATGTTCTCCGGGGAAAATTTATCGGCCGCTGGCCGAGGAAACGTTATGACATCTGCTAACGTTACAGAAGACTACCGGATAATCCTGCCACGTCTGACATCAGGTAACCTGAGCCTGAATTCCGTTTTCTTGCATGGGGACCTCTCGGCGCGCCCGTATCGAGCTCCTGATTTTCGAGACGCCCTACGTGGCATCGTCGAATTGAAGGACGTTGTGAGCCTCGGACAGTTCCAGATGTCTCACGTCTGGATGCTGACGTGTGTCAACGCCGTTACCAAAGCAAAGCTCGTCGCTCAACGAGAGCTTCTCGTGAAAGGTCGAAAATGCCTCATCATTGACCCGGACAAGCAAGAAGTCAACCTAAAGCTTCTTTGGCTTCCACAGCATCTAGAGGATCGACGAGTTATCGAAGCTCTCGCCCCGTTTGGCAAAGTGCGTTCTATCAAGAGAGAAAATGGAGGTGCAGCGAGCTTGAGCACATGGAGACTCTAAATCGAGAGGTAGTACTGGTACTAGGAGATGGTGTCAATGCCAGTCAGATACCACATCTCCTTCAAGTTTACGGATGCCAGAGCCTCGTCCTTATTCCTGGGCGACCTCCATTGTGCTTGCGCTGCAACAAAGTGGGACACATTCGACGCTACTGTAGAACACCGAGGTGCTCCAACTGCCGGCGGTATGGTCACCTAGCTGAGGAGTGTGTCAACGGCGCCACCTATGCTGATATGTTACGACAAAGTCAAACACACGCAGATGACACAGCGGCGGAACTCCTAATGGACGTCAGTGAGGTAGCTGATGTCACCGGGGAATTGCCACCCGTCGAATCGGCCCATCCTCCAGAAGACGCACGGCCCGAGGACAGTGCACACACCCAGCCATCACAAAACATCGACAAGAATGAAGAATTTCCAGTGTTGGAACCTGCAGCATCCCCAAACACCAGCACCACACAGAATGCACACGTGGAACCTGATGCGACTCCCGCACCAACTGTCTCCAAAGCTCCGACAACACCTCAGCACGCAGTTAGCGAGGACGGCCCTCCCCGAGCAGCAGCCAACCACTTAAACGACCGGCACCGGTTGACACAGAGGCACCTTTGTGTTCAAGCGAGTCCTCATCACAATGCAACCGTACTGGTGACGGAGACGTCGCCAAAAAGAAAGCAGCTGGGTCCCGTGCCAAGCCGAACGCGAAGCCAGGAGCTACCTAAAGTGTGGCGAGTGGCGTTCAACGCTGAAATGCGGCCTCTATGAGGACAGATAGCAAGCTAAGAATATTCCCCTAAATTTCACAACACTGAACGTCCGAGGTCTAAGATCTCGTGCGAGGCAGGTGCAGGTTTGTCGGCTCTTGCAACGTGAGCGGCTGGATATTGTTGCGATTCAGGAGACAAAGATAGAGTCGGAGGAGGCCACAACAAGTGCGCTCGAGCCTTTTCTACACAGGTACGAAGTTATTGTGAGTCACGCTGTGGGGCTATCGGCTGGTTGTTTCCTGTTTCTCCGCAAAGACTTAAACTACACCTCGCTCTCGTACACGGTTGACACTGAAGGTCGTTTTATATGTTGTGACATATACTTAGAGGGAATTCACTGGCGGCTGATTTGCGTTTATGCTTATAATGACTCTTCTAGTCGACTTTCATTTTTCCAAAATTTAGATGCTTTTCTTGACACCGACAAATGTATTGTTCTGTTTGGCGACTTTAACTGTGTATGCGAAGCCCACGACCGCTCGACGATCAGTCTGAGACGCGACAACAGTAGTATTGCTCTCGAGAATCTTGTGCGCCAACACTGCCTAAGTGACGTCGGTGCCTCTCGAACGTCCATCAATCGCTTCACGCACTTGCAAAGTTCTGGCCACGCACGCCTTGATAGAATATACGTGTCTAGTTGTCTTTTGGAACACACATTTGAATATTTGGTAACGCCGGTATCCTTCTCTGACCATTGTGTTGTAACTGTCAGGCTAGGTGAGAAACGTAAACAAATGTCTAGACCCAAATGGGCCCTGTGGAAGTTAAACAACAATCTTCTTAAAAACAATGACTTTAATGAGCGACTGATTACCTGTTTTATGGCCATTCGTAGTAATACCGATCTTTCCATTTTTGCACAGTGGGATAGTTTTAAGCAAGAAGCCAAAAACATCGCAATTGAGTGTGCGTGTATTCAGGCATATCACGAGAAAGCTGACAGACGTGCACTTACACATAGCCTTCACGAACTGTATGAGTTGGAATGCGAAAAACCAGGTAGTTTTCATGAGGAAATTTGCTTTCTGAAATCTGAGCTCCAACGCCACGAGCTTCAGCGTTACCGAGGAGCGGCCGTACGATCAAGATGTCAACGCCTTGTATCGGCCGAACAACCTACTAAAAAGACTTTAGATGACGAGCGCAGACACGCCTTAGCGAAAGAAATTCCGGAGTTGCTATGTAATGGCACTTACTCAAGAAATACCGATAGCATTATGACCACATTCACACAGCATTACCAAAACTTATTTGGTCAGGTTTCCCCCATCAAACGAAGAGTATATGCCTCTCGTTTCACTCCTGCCCAGCTTGAGTGACGAGGACTCAGAATTATTTACTAGACCGTTTTCTCTCAAGGAGATATGCCAGGCCGTGGGGTCCCTTCCTAGCTCGAAATCACCTGGACCAGATGGCCTTTCAGCAGAATTTTATAAGCAACACATAGACATGATATGTCCATTCCTCCTTGAACTTTTTACAGCTTCACTTCAACATGGCAGGTTACCTCCTTCGTTTTACCAGAGTCACACCGTGTTAATACCAAAAAGCTCCGACTTTGAGAAGTTAAGGACTGTTGAAGGGTACCGCCCAATAGCGCTCTGCAATGTTGATTACAAAATATTTGCCAAAATTCTTACTAAACGCTTACAATGTGCCATTTCAAGAGTGGTTGGAGCTCATCAAACATGCGGTATTAAAGGCCGCACAATCCAGACAAACATTCACGTAGCGCGATCTGTTCTTCATTGCTGCGACAGTTTACAAGATCAAGTGGCCATGCTTCAAATTGACCTAGCGAAAGCTTTTGACCGCGTTAGCCATTTCTTTTTGTTTGCTCTTTTAGAACACATAAACGTAGGAAAGGTCCTCCTTAACGGTATAAAAATATGTTATTCCGAAGCATTAACTCGTTTAATAGTAAACGGTGCTCTCTCCACACCAATTCACCTTCATTCATCTGTAAAACAAGGATGTCCCCTGTCTCCCCTTCTGTTTGCATTATATTTGGAACCTCTGTGCCTAAGTATACTGAAAAGTACAGACGTAAAAGGTTATAAATTGTTATCTCATGAAGTGAAAGTTCTGGCTTATGCCGATGATGTAGCTTTTTTCTGTGTTGATAAGCAAAGTATCGACGCTGCATTGCAATTAACCCAGCAATTTTGTAAGGCAGCTGGAGCGCTGGTTAATACCTCCAAGTGCTGTGGACTTTGGTATGGGACATGGGGGACAACGCCCTCGGATTATGCAGGAATGGCATGGTCTGGCGTGCCAACTACTTACCTTGGCGCGCCTCTAGAGTGTGTTCGAAATAGCTCACGCTACTGGACAGAAAGTGTCACAAAACTTAAGCGCCGAGCGGACATGCTGAAGCCTAATCATCTTTCGGTGTTTGGCCGAGCCACTGCATGTAACATTTTCCTAGTCGCCAAATTGTGGTACGTGCTTCAGGTAATTCACTGTGCTCGAGGACACCTTCAACGCTTCCATAGGATATTTGCGACTTTCATATGGGCCTCTTCATGGGAGCCAATGCGGCGCGACAATCTGTTTCGGTCTATCGAAGCGGGAGGACTAGGCTTAACCCACCTATTTGTACGGAAGATTGTCTCACGTTTCATGTTCCTCAGAACGTCTTCCCACCCGTTCATTAGGACCTTCCTCCAAACTCACTTGATGGATCTCCTCCCTGACTTCGTTGTTTCATCCGACCATGTGGCAATGCCTCGACCTTTTGGCTTTCTCAAAGAAGTCGTGGAAGCTTTTGAGTTTTTGAAAGTGCGATTTTCCTTGGAGTATTTATTTACTGTTTCCAGAAAAGAGCTCTACCATAACCTAATAGATTCGCTATTTCCAGACCCTTTATATCGCAGCAACTACCCAAATAGTACAGACCAAGATGTTTTAAAACGAGTTCGCAGAATGCGTGTTCCCCCAACTGCAAAAACATTTTTCTTTAAGCTTCATACTAACACGCTTCCCGTAAAACCATGGCTACGTGACAAAGGAATTTTTGTACCGTGGTCGGTCAACTGTCGTTTATGCAACACACCAGAGACTATTGAGCATTGCTTTATTTTTTGCACAGATGCATACCTTTTCTGGGATGTACTTCAAAGGACTATAAAAAAAGACTTGTATATCAACGCATACTCTATTCGTTTTCTTCCTGTGGAAGATCCAGAAACATTTCCTTCTGATTTTTTTATTTTGCTTGGTATGCATAGTCTCTGGAAGACTCGCATGATAGACAGAAACGCTGAACCACCAAGGACTACCAAATCAAATTTTATCGAAACATGCAACCACGTAAAAAGTGCCCTTGATGAACTCGGGGAAAAGCCAAAATGGTACTGGCGACTTGAAAAGTGCCTTTTGTTTCCTGATTTCTGATGCAGCCGAGTCAGCACTGCGCACCCGAGGAGGTATGCAAATTTGTCTGAATTGTAAAAGTGTTGGTGAAAATGTATCTGAATAAGCTTGTATAATCTCAGTGCACTCTCGTTTCAAAACTGCAACTGTGACCCATGTGCCCACCGTCTATGCTTCCATGCAATAAAGAAAAAAAATGTGCTTGTAGCTCAGGGGGTAGAGCGTCGGGCTGCTGTACCCAAGGTGGAGAGGTCGAGTCCGCAGTCGCCCGCGGAGCACTTTTAATCGAATAAAAGAGGCATTTACCGCCCAGCGATTCAAAGTCTCATGTCCTTCGTCATCATGTGACCGTCCGGCGCTATGTCGTCATCATCATGTGGCGTCACTTTCTGGCCAAATGAGTGAAATGAATCTGCGTCCACTGGGAACATGATTGACAGGTCCCGAAATTAGGGGGCCGAGGACTGGGCTATGGAAGTGTGGCGTCATGGTTACGTTTGAGAATGTAGATGGAACCCGCGCGTGCCGAGTACGTGCGCTGAATGTGCTTACGTCTGTGTGCGTGCAGGAATTTGTATACTTCCGGCTCAATCGTGTATCATAATATGCGTGGGAACGTGACGTCATGGTCACATGGTAGGATGATACAGGATGGAATATAGGCGCTGCCGCGTGCGTGCAGGTGAAATATTTTTTGCAGGTGAATTATATGAATATTATGCAGGTGAATTATTTTTTTTATATGTTGGCCTATCAACACGTGCAATGTCCAAACGCGCAGGCCATAGTTCTTTTTATTCGATAATCAAATATCGTAAGAACTCCATTGCGCCGCGGTACGTACAATGCGCAGAACTTTCTTTTTCGTGAGGTTACCCTAGTGGAAAATACACCAGGCCGAGTGCTGATGTGACTTGATGAGACACCAGACTTTTCACAGATGTATCTCGAGTCATTTTCACACCAGCAATCTGGTGCTCTGGTGGGACACCAGAAATCTAGTGTAGGGGTGTGACACCTGCAATCTGGTGCTCTGCGTGACACCAGCAATCTGGTGCTTTAGTGTGACACCAGCAATCCGGTGTTCTGGTGTGACATCAGGTTTTGTTGTGGTGCGGTACCAGAGCATCTGTTAACTGAGTGTTGCTTTACTCACAAAAAGGGGGACCACGATAAGCTTTAAGAATAACGCTGTCATAACTCCTTTAATTACAGGAAGCAAAAAGTGCAACAATACAGCGTCAGAAGCTTTACTGTTGTAGAGAGTTGGCCGTGATCAACTGGAGCTCTTCCGGAGCCACTGGCCTGCGTCGAAAAACCGGACGGCCTGTCGTTCCGCAATTCTCAGCCTTCAACTTGCTCTAGACCCGTGTTTTAGTTACACTGATCCCTTCCACGTACCCCTCCGCGCCAGTTATCTCCATGTCGGAGGCATACTATCGACAGATGGCTCGATTTCCTTGTCCAGCTCTTTCGGTGAAGCCTCCCTAAATACAAGAATGTCAAATCTTTCTTCGAGCCCACCGATGTCGATTGGATCAATGGCAAGCAGGAGGCCAATTTCATTAAGATATTTGTTGTAACGGCCTGCAAGGTAGTTCTCTTTTCCTTCAGGCAGTCCACGCCCTGCTGCCTGGTAAGAGTCATGATCGGGCAGTTCATTTTCGGTTTACGGCACCAAAACTGTAATACATACAGCTTTTTTGTTGTTTTGCTCTCAGACCATGTCTAACTGTCTTTAGCTCGTCTGAAGTCAGGAAAGCATAACAACACACATTTTTTTCGGCCTGCACTCCACAGAGAACACTTATTTATTTTCTCAAATTTCAACAAAAATACTAACGGAAAGGGAAACCCCGAAGAGGTGAGCGCCCCAAGCTGCTCATGGCCACCTGAGAAAGTGCCGGGGACGAGGGGGACACTTTAGAGCAGAAAGGAGACCACCGTGGATCTCCTGCGCCCACCACGACGAGCAAACGAGGCACCGCGTCGGGGGAAGGGGCGCTCACAGACTAATCAAAAGCGCACTCGCGGACGGGGTGAAAAGTAAAAAAAAATACAACACTAGCGTCACATCACATGTGCTGTGTGCACACCAGGCTGCCTGGTGGGCACATGAGCCCGTGTGGTGTGAGACCACACTCTCTTGGTGTGCCGACAAGGGTGAAGTAGGGGTACACTAACATTTCTGGTGGGCACAACAGGCCGAGTGGTGGTGCTCGATACACCGGCATTGCTTTTGGGCATGCGAGGGTCGTGAGCTCGGTACACCAACATCTCGTGGCACTTCAGGCTGGTGTGCTTCGATACACCAGCATTGCTGGTGGGCACACTCAGAACTTCGGGTGCCACATTAGGATTCTAGGATGTCACACCAGGATAGCCTGAGAAACTTTTAATAGGAAAAAGCAGTATAGTTTGTATATTTTATTGGCCTTCTAATAAAAAAAAACACGCAGCTCGTTTAACAACACTCGAAGAACACAAGTTCGCCTGGATTCATGAATGAATTAGAATGGTGCTGCAGCTCGTCGAAAGGAAGTACACCACCTACCATGCAAACGCCTCGACTAGGCTTAGACTTGCTCTTGGCTGAAGGGCGCATCACCCGTACAGTTCCTATAATGCCCGAGCGCTTCCTGGAGATGCTGGCAATTCCAGAAAGGTGCATTGCGGCGCGCTGCCGACTGGTGATCTGGCACATGTGACTGATTTTTTAGACGGGACGTATATTTCGGTAAGCTTACGAGCGACACGCACTTGGCGCCAAAAAACTAAATTTTTGACATAACGACTGGACGGACATTTTTCGTGTTTTTTTTCGCATTTTCCTTTACGTAGAAAACGAACATGATGTTGAAATCACGATAATGAGATAAAAATACCCTATAAATGACCTCCAACACAGTTTTTCAAGAACCTCTTCAGCTTCATTTTAAAAAGAAACTAAAACACTTCTAGAAAAACATTAAAAAAAGTTAAAGGTGTATTTTCAACCCGCGATTATGAATATTAGGTTCGTTTTCCCGGAAGCTGTAACAAAACGTGAGAAAAGAAGGAACCTCCTACTTGTAGTAATTAAATACTAGAATCCTTAGGTACCTTAGGTGCCCAAGCGCGTGTGGCTCGTGTGAACAGTGCGTAATAGCAGCTTGTCGCAGATTTTTTCGCGCTGACGTCTGAAAAACCAAAGTGTGCGTGCATAGCTTTGGCACGCGCTGAAGATGCACCAGAGAAGGTATTCTAGCTCCTCGCATGATGTCACGCGTCGGAAAAGAGGGGGCTTAAGTGGCACTCAAATTCAATTTTTCCAGCTTCTGTTTACCAAATTTAAAAATAAACTGAAGATTTGTAATCCTGGAATGTCAAATAAAGACGATTTAGGTGTTTTTGTTTCCAAAATATTGATCCGCTTCAGTTTTCATCTAAATCCCAAGTACCACCAAGAGGTTACTGGGCAAAGTGGTATTTGTGCAAATGTAGGAGGCCTTTTGAACGGGTATGCTCTTTTAGATCGATGATGGTAACGAACGTTCAGTTAGATTTTAGAAGGAGTCAACGTAACCCACGACATCAGTGAGCTAGCCGTGGTGGCGACGAAAGTTTTCGCTCACATATGCCTCTGGCGGCTTCAGTCGGAGGTTTTGACGGCCCAGCCTTCTTCCCGAGTCGGCTGACAAAGACACTAGCGACGGCAGTCATGGCTCTGATCACGTTCGATCAGTATTAGCGATGTTATCATCGGTTGCGACCGTGCCCTTGTAGCTTCTGTTGCGAAAATCTCAGCGCGGTTCGATTAGTAGCTTCTTCTCGACGGTCATCAATGTTGTCGTCTCTCGTCGCTTCAGCTGGTCACACTGCCGTCGCACTGTGCTTTTCGACATGCGTTATCTTCGTCACAATCGGACGTCCTGTACTCTCTCCGAATTAAGGGTGTCGTCCCGACACCCCATGCCACATAAATACACCCTAAAATCTCAGTGTTACGTACAGCGCACTGACGCCATAAGAAGGTACCAACTCTTCACGAGCGGCATGATAGCCAATTGGTACAAGCAATTACAATAGCTACTGTACGTATCCGTGCTTACGTAAGAAAACAAAACATCTCATCTCTTTAGCCTTGTTTAGAAATGTTTTTTACGATTTTTTTGTTGTATTTTTTGATACGTACTTTAGTGGCTTAATTTCTGCAGGGCCTGGCAGCAACTGCACCATCAAGACGCCTAGTGTTTTGTCATCTCGTTTTAGCTGCTGCTCACTTGGTCCTGTCATAGCCTACGCCAACCGGCGACGGGAACCCTATCAACGGCTGCAACATTACATTAGCTACTTCCGTGGATTCTGCTGGAAAACGTACTCGTCATCAGAAGACTACCCCTTGGGTTGTGTCGAAAAAACGTGTACACCACGGCGCCGCTCCTTAGGGTGCCGTTACGAATCAGCCTATTCACTTCTACCATGACCGTGACCAGCGCCAGAGAGGTCAGAGCGCCTGCTTTCGCCGCAAGCTATCACTGGGCCTACAGCAGTACCGCACCCTATCGAGATGCCTAAGTTTTTCGTCGTCTTGTTTCAGGCTGGTAAATTTGAACATCTTGAATTCAAAAGAAATGACTTGTGCTGTTTTGTGCTGCCAGACCCCAAAGCATGCTTTGACGCGTATCTCGAATGTGCAGACCTGTGCAAGATTGCCTGTGCATCCATTTCTACATATGTCGACAGTGTTAGATCTCAGGGTGCTCTTACTCCTCGGCGGGGATATTGTCAGTCTGGACCCAGAACCAACGATCAAGGCAGGAACAAGGAGCTCTACTAAATAAAAGGTCTTGATATCGTAACGAAACTTCACAGGCAGGCCAAACAGTCATCCTCCATGTAGTTAGAGACTTAAAGGTAAAAACAGCAGCACCGGAAGAATCACTAAATGTGCTCAAACAATACGGGTCAACCAGCCAGAAATTGACCTTCCGCTACTAAATCAACCGGCGTTAACACAGCAGCCTCATTTCTCGCCCTTCATGGACGCTCTGCTGTTACCGCCGGAGATATCTCAGCTAAGAACACGCCGTGATTACGCTGAGAGCCGAGCGCGCCGGGTTAACCTTCTCTTTTTTATTTGGTTTCTCGCACGATACTGAGAGAGTAGACATGGGCAGCAAGGCTACAGAAGGCTGTCCTTGATGTATGGCTCGAAAGATTAGGCTTACAACTTCGCACACGCCGTGTATCAAAAGAGCTCATCGCCTTGGCAGTTCAATCAGCAACGGTGTGGCAGCCATTGTTGCAAATGGTTTACAAAGACAAAAAGAGGCAATGCTTTCATATGCCTATAAATTCAAGGACACAAACTTCTCAGTAAGAAAACATGTTTATCCCCTCTTGCGCGTCTCAGCTCTCGGCGTAAACTGCTCCAACTTGCGAGGACAGGGGGGGGGCATGAGCTTTGAATTCACGGTTTGACAAGTTACTCACTTGAAACAGCAACTGTAACTTGTCAGTAACTTGCTGCGTGTCAGTACAGGTCTATGCACCGCCCTCTGACGCTGCTTTTGAATTTCGAACCCCGGGAGCCAGGAGCACCCCTGATTCGCACTATATTACCGGAGCTCGCCAAACTCTCGTTCCACTTCTTACCACACTTTAATTTCTCCACATAATGCCTCTAATCCGCAATCAAACTCCGCAACAAATACGCAGCGAGGGGTGGAAGATTTACCACAACTAATATTCCTGTTTTGGCTAA
>JAZHYW010064228.1:0-114538 GCA_037355805.1 Ixodes ricinus
ACTCTATGCTCACATGATAAATTGGAAGTCAAATACACGTAATGTTCAAAAAGAGACAGATAATTAATGTTATTTTCCCAAATAATCCCTTACAGAACGCCTTATTGCAAAAAAGATGTGTAAAGATGCACGCAATGAAATTCATAATTGTACATAAATAGCGCGAAGGACATACAAAGATTCTTAAAATCTTAGTATAAATCACATTTCATCAGCTTGCATGAGCAAGAAACTTCGCGAAATACTGCCTCGGGAGGCTAATGTTATACTCGGTTTTACCTGCACTTGTTTTGGGCCCTCACTTTACGACACTATGCTTGAATAGTCATGCCCTCTAACATTTCTCTAGGCTGCCATATATCATCGCGAGACTGCTATAAATACTGAACAACTTTACAATTAGGACATCTATTGCTAGTGTTGCGAACATCAAATTTCACCAGAAAGCTGAACTGCTAACATGGTGTGCACGTGACGTCATCACACTATAGGCTGGTGGTCATTGTGATTTCTTCTTGCTGAGAAAATCGAATTCGGTGGTGCAAAATGCACGCTGCAAGAGGTTCAAGCTCAGTGAAAGCCAATTATTTGAAAGGCACGTATAATTGTTCTTAGGTCATCGTCGTGAGGAACGGCGCGAGCATCTGGCACGACAAAAACGTGCTTTTTGGCAAGAGCGCTTTTGCAAACAAAGTAGTTTCCGGGGCCACGTTTTTTGGTCTGCGCCAAAGATGTGGGGAAGAGGAACCTTTGCAACACAGAATGTTTTTAAAGCTAACCCACCATCTCCCCCCTCCCCACACACACACACACACGCACGCACACACACACGCACTTTTTTTACAGCGAAGCAGTTAAGGGCTAGTTTCCCCAGTATCGTGTCCGTCACCAAAACAAATGATGACACTAAACTCTAGACAGCTACCGCCATCTATAAGTGACGACGGCAACCAGACAAGCGGCTTGCCGGTTGTCTGCTTGCCGCCGTCGCGCATAGATGGCCGGCAACCTCTCCAGCCTTTCCCCTCTGGCTTGCCGACTTGCGGCCGGCCATTTCTTCATTCCCACCATAGTACAGCATCGCTGGTCTTCCTTCTTCGCCAGAGTGGATAGGCTGAAAGTATTCCTGAGGAATTGCCTCCTCCGTTTGTCTGTGCTAATTCGACAATTTTAGTTGTCACTTGTTAAAAGTAACCCTTCATTGCTCTTATTTTGCACCCCGTGAAGTTTAACGGGGTCATAAAACGATATCGGGTTCGAATGCTCATGACCTTTCCGAGGCGTACTGGTCCTAGTCTGGCCCAAGTATACTCGCACAGGCCGCCACTGATTCAGAAGCTTCTTTGGCGAGGTGAAATTGCTAAGATAAAATTAGACTATTTCTTTCAGTCTTGCCTTCGCAAAGATTGATGACGTAATTGTGGGATCAAAACCACCCGCCTAATGACAGTCGAGCGCGGCTCATGAATTGGACAGGAGAACTGCGTGAGCACTCGGCTTCGGCTCGTAACAATCAATGCCTCGGCGGACACTTGGGTAGTGGATCGTGTCCAACCACTGCGGTGATGAGAATAGTTGAACTCTAACAATGCCTGGAGCTCAGCACGCGTTTTCTTCCTTTGCAACCAGAGCGCGGGGGTATGATTAACGTTGGCGGCATAAGATAGGCACCAGGCCACGTGGCCGCATCTGGCTCCGAGTTGAGGGGATCAACGATGCTCATATTTTTCTAATTTTTTGGCCACTGCCGTTGCCTAGAAAAAAGAGCAACGCCAAGCTCAATCAGTTATTAACGTTAGGGAGTGATCCTGAGTAGTATTTAGTGATGTATAGAAATCTTTTTATAGCTCCTTTAAGCAAGATACAGAGGGGGTCGAAACTTGGGCAATAACTTGAGAACGACGCTGGTGTGAGAGTGGCAGCGACTGCCAACGTTCGGATGTCCCTCTGAGGTCACTAAAATCTTTATTTTTTGGTATTTCTTTTGTACACACATGGAGTTCAATGTAACGTTATATTAATAAGTCGCATTTAGTCATTTTAATACTTCTACTCATGGGAACATCTTTCGGATGCAGTTCAGCAACAACGAAAAAATGTTTGGGTGCCTCAATGATGTAAAATTGGTCTTGCAACATATTTTTGCATTTTCAATTAATACTGTTAAGAAATAACCCCTGACGATGATAGCTTGCGAAAACATCCATTAGTTTTCCCCTCCGCGCAATAGCAGATGCAGAAAAAATAAAGGAAAAAGACAACTGTCGATCCCTTCCTCAACTCGCTATTTGAACAAGTGGTCACGTGATCTGACGCTAATTATATACCGTCAGTGTTCATTATAGTCATGCCCTAGGGCAGTGGTTCTCAACCGTTGCTGTTTCGCGAACCCCTTGTAGGTCGGCGGAGATGATGAAGGACCTTGTTCGTGGTCAAGGGAAGGTAAAGGTATGGGATAAATATCATAATGATTTAATGAATGGATATAACTAGGGGCTGTGTGAAGTAGACCTCTCTCATTGACATACACACGAGAATACTCATCCGAAAATTAAAACTTTTCTTCTCAATTTGAAAAAAAAAATAGAACTTTTATTGGCAGGCTTGACTGATGAGGCAGAGCTTCGGTGACCCCTAGAATGCCTTCGCGGACCCAAAAGGGTCCGCGGACCCCATTTAAGATGTACTGCGCTAGGGTTTGGAAAGCAAAAGCTTGGGCTGAGCTTCAGATATTGTTAGAGTTGGGCAATTATCATATTTAATTGACATGAGCCTTTACCGTAACGTTTGGCGATGCTGATTGTCATGAACCCGAGCACTCGACTAGAGGTTATGAAAATCGCTTACGTCACGGTGTCACGTGACTCTCGGTGCAAAATCGTGATGTCATGTTACGCCATGCTGTCAACAAGGTTAATACATCTAGTGACTTCCTCAAATTAAATCGAGTTAACGCAGTGAGTCACGTGACGTCACGGGGTCACGTGACATCTTACTTGACAACATGTTTCGACATCATGACGTCACGTGACAACGTGACACATGTTTAATCATAGTGCCAATACAAAAGCGCCACGAAAACCCACAATTTACCATACATTGCAATTTTGTATATGACGATTTGATTAATAGATAGAAATACAGCCGCCAATTTTTTATTCCCATGTGTTCATTTTGTGATACGAACAAAAAATAAAAAAATGCCTTGAACCGTTTTGAACCGGTTACCGTTATATTTTTTTCGGTTCGGTTCCGGTTCAGTTCCAAGATGGCGGCGAAGATTTCGGTTCGGTTCAGTTCCGGTTCGGCTAAAAATAACGGTTCTGTTCCGGTTTTCGGTTCGGTTCGGTTCCGGTTCGACACCCTGCTCGTGGCATGATCGTGTGTATAAGTGGGACGGTCTTGGGGAGCTTGGGCCAGTAATACTTTTTACGAAAACGGACCAGTGTCCGGCTGTAACCAAGGTGTCCGGACGTCGGGTCGTCGTGGCAGGCTTGGAAGATCTCTCGAAGTTCGGTCGGGATAACCAGCAGCCACGACAAGTTATTGTCCCTGAAGTGCTCTTTGCAGAGTACACCTTGACGCATGACGAAGGTCGACAGGGCGCGTGAGAAAACACGTGGCATGGTACTCCCGCGCCCTTCCAGTGCTCTATTAGTGCGCGCCGCTCAGGATCGTCTCGTTGACGTCGTGCCATGTCGTCGGTGTTCACTGCGCCCAGGAAGCACTCGTCTTCATCGCCGTCGCTGCTGCCGGAAGCTGTTTCGACGGGCGCTCGAGACAGGCAGTTGGCGTCGCTGTGATTGCGCCTGACTTGTAGACCACTAACTCTTGTAGTCGGAGACTCCATCGAGCGAGGCGTCCTGACGGGTCCTTGAGGTTGCAAGCCAGCAGAGTGAAGGGTGGTCCGTGACTACGCGGAACGGGCTCCCGTACAGGTACGGACGAAAGCTTTCTGATTGCCCAGACGACCGCAAAGGCATTCTTTCTGAGTCATGGAGTAATTTTTTCCTCCTTTGTCAGTGTCCGACTTGCGTAGGTAATGACTCGCTCGGTGCCTTCTTGTAGTTGAATTAGTACCGCGCCAAGTCCTGGGTTACTTGCGTCCATATGAATCTCGGTTTTCCGCATCCTGATCGAAATGTCCAAGAACAGGAGGAGTCTAGAGTCGTCGCTTCAGCTCGTCGAATGCCTGCTGCTGCTCTTCGGCCCATTCGAACTTCTCGGCGTCCTTCGTGAGGCTTTGTGAGTGGTGCTGAAATCCTTGCGAAATCCCGAACGAAGCGCCGATAGTAGGCACATAGACCAAGGAACCTGCGCACGGCTTTCTTGTTAGTCGGCGCTGCAAATGCTGCGATAGCGCAGGTCTTCTCTGTAGTCCGTGCGAACGCCTTCGTTACTAACCACGTGACCTTGGAACTTCAGTTCGTCGTCATAAGCGAAGCGACACTTTGACGGTTTGAGGGTGTGTCCGGCGGTCCGTATTGCGTGGAGCAGAACAGCTCGGAGTCGTCGCGAAGTGCTCGTCAAAGTCGCCGGAAAACACAACGACGTCGTCGAGGTAGACGAGACAGCTCTGCCACCCTCAGTTCTGCCAGCAGTACGGTGTCCATGAAACGCTGGAAAGCTGCTGGCGCCGTGCATAGGCTCGAAAGGCACCAACCCAGAACCCGAGAAGGCCATCCGGTATGACAAAGCTGTCTTCTCTCGGTCCCGTTCGTCGACTTCGATTTGCCAGTAGCAGCTCTTCAGGTCCATCGATGAAGAGTATTGAGAGTGGCATAGCCGGTCTAACGTGTCAGTGATGCGGGGGAGTGGATGGAGCGTCTTTCTTCGTTACCGCGTTCAGCTGCCGGTAGTCCACACAGAACCTAAGCTGTTCCGTCCTCCAAGCTTAACCAGTACGACTGGAGAGGCCCAGGGACTGCTCGAAGGCTGGATTATGTCATCGTTCAGCATCTCTTGAACTTGCTCCTGGATTACCTCCTTTCTTTAACGGAAGCTCTGTACGGCGATCGATGCACAGGCGCGCGTCGTCCTCGACCAATAATGCGGTGCTTTGCAAAGACGGTTTGGTGTACCTTCAGCGATGTCGCAAAGCAGTCTGGTGTATTCGATGAGGAGGTCGACCAGCTGCCGTCTTTTCGGGCCCAGAGCTTAGGGTCAATGTCGAGCTGCGTTGGCGACGTATGTCTTGCTCAGGTGGCAGGATTCTTCAGTAATCGCAGCGATATCGGCGGAGTTCCGGAGTTCCTCGGTATGGCCCACTGCTGCACCTTTGAAGTGAATGTTGCGCTTCATTTCGGAAGTTCGTCACGAGGACTACAGTGCGGCCTCCTGAAGTTCAACCAACTCCTCTTGCGTGCTATTCCTCTTCCCAAAAGCAATTGAAGGTTTTCCCTCAAAAGAGCTTCGCCGCGGGTAGCTGCATCGGTCACGACAGTGTTGTTGCCATTAAGCGATTTTGTCGCTAGAGTGCTAGCTTGATTTTCTATACGTTTTAGCGACGAATTTTTTTTAATCTAGCGGCTAGCGGCTTTTAGCGACTTTGGTGTTCAACCGTAATCTTGTTATCTTCGAACCAATTTTACAGAGATGCTTTCGCGGGCTAAACCCTTTTGCTTCTCTAGCCGAGTTTTGCTTTGGATATATGCTCAATTTAGCGGCGCGTTTAAAAAAATGTCAACACTGCCAACACTGGAGACCTGCAGACCATCTGTCCTGCGCCCTAATGCCGCCGTGCTCTCCGCCAAGCGTTGAGAAGATTGTTGAACTGTTTAGGGAGGTGTCAGGTGGACCCCAATGTTACCTGGAGATTTGCCTGTGATATAACTGCATTCAGTTTTTAGACATTTTGATCCTTTATTCTGAAGAACATGGCTGTTGGCAGTATTGTCCGCGCACTGAGAGAAAGCCTGGTTTTGTTTGAAAGTGCTCACTCTAAACTGGTAAAAGGGGGTGTAGCCTTGACATGGCAAGTGCGGCTCTGAAAAAAGTTGCAATCACCAGATGAAAATCAGTCTTGAACGAACAATCAAAAAGGCTAAAAAGACATTACAAATATTATACAAAAAAAAAACAAAGAAAAACGTCCTATACCTGTTTTCACCTCAAGAACCGTAGGAAAAAAAGTCCGGCTTCTCGCGGATGATTACTAAGTTTCACCTTTAGGTGGAGATTTAAGATATATTTAGTAGCATTTTGGAGTGGATACACGTTATCTTATCAAGGAGTACACGTTTCAAACGCCAAAAGCATCGCCTGTGCCTCCGACAACCAAATCTGGCGAGAACTATTTCGCGCGGCGTATGAACAATGCGCAAAACTTACTGTTTTCTTGAGGTGAAAACGGGTATAGTTGTTTTGAGTGTAAGTTTAACCTCCCAAAATACCTGAGATAGGATTATTCGAGAGTTTTTCACTAACTTTAAAAACGGTTTAATAAGCTTTGGAATTCAGCGAATATTTTAGCGACTTCTGGCGAATCTACAGCGAATGTTTAGTAACTTCCTAATCTCAAATTAGCGGCGCGCGCAAAAAAAGATGGCAACACTGCACGACGGTTACGACAACACTTGATCGCGGCGGCAGGTTCACGTGGTCGGCAGCGACTCGGGCGGCAGCTGACGCTGTTTGGGGCTTCCCTGAAGGCGGAACAGGCGTACGCAGCGTCAATCTGTTCTCACCAAGGTCGATGACAGCGCCGTATTCGCACAGAAAGTCCATGCCGAGGATGACGTCTCTGGCACAGTCTTGTAGAATGACGAATTTCACAGGACACGTCTCGCCGTGGATCTCGACGCGAGCAGTGCATCTTCCGACTGGCGTGATGAGATGTCCCCCGGCGGTCCGTATCTGTGGGCCATCCCACGGCGTCGTCACTTTCCGAAGGCGTTGGGAGAGCCTCCCACTCAGGACGGAGTAGTCTGCTCCAGTGTCGACGAGAGCCGACGCGTCGTGGCCGTCGATAACGACGTGTAGGTTATTCTTCACCGTTGCAGGAGCGTCGTTTCGGTCTCTGGTGGTGTTTGAGTGGGGGCCCTCCGACGTTCGTGGAGGATCTTGGCGTCGGTCGTCTTCGGCAACTCCACCTCCAGGGGTTGCCGCGCCTAGTTTCCCCGGCGAGGAGCGAGGGGCGACAGGCTTTCACGTCGGGGTCGGTGCATCGGCGAAGCTGGACGTCGTGGCGACGGCGACCGGGACACGCGGCGAGCTGCAGGCGGGGGAGACTGAGGTCGTCGGAGGTATTCTTCGATCTCCCGCGGTCGTTCACCGTAGCGTGGACGTGGATCGTTCGGATGGAAGCCACGCAGCCCTATTTGCCGGTAGGGGCAGCGGCGGTAGATATGGTCGGCTTCCCCGCAGTGGTAGCACAACGGGCGTCGATCGGCCGTCCTCCACACGTCGGTTTTCCTCGGCGATAGTCGTTCCGGGCGGACATACTGGACTTCTCCTTCCGGGCGTCGAGGATGCAACGGCATCGGTGTGTCTCGCCGGGGTGGCGCCGTGGCTTGGCGGTTAGCTTGCGGAGGTCGTCGGGCCATGGCGGCGTAGCTCAACGTCGGTTCCTCTGGTGTCGCCGTGTTGATCGGGACTTCAGGTTGGAAGGCTCTGTGAACCTCCTCTCGAACAACCTCGGCGAGCGACAGTGAGGATGGGCGATCCGCGGCGGGGAGCATCTTGCGGAGTTCTTCCCGGACGATGTCGCGGACGATTTCCCGAAGGCCGTCGACACCGGCGGTGTTCAGGTCCAGTCGGCAAGATGCGACGGTTGGAGGAGCAGGCACGCCGGCGAGTCGATGGTAATGGCTTGCTCGGGCCGACAGCGCGCGCTCGATGTTAGTGGCTTCAGCCACAAAACCGTCGACGGTTGTCGGGGGATTGCGGACAAGGCCCCCGAAAATTTCAGCCTTCACGCCACGCATGAGGACGCGAAGCTTCTTCTCCTCGGCTGCCTCCGGATCGGCTCGGGCACATAGGCGCATGACATCCTCTACGAAGCTGGTCACGCTTTCGTTGGGGCCCTGCACCCTTGTTTGGAGAAGGTCCTCCGCTCGCTGCCGACGGTGGTGGTTGAGGAACGTTCGCTTCAACTCGGCGGCGCAGGACTCCCACGTAGTGAAGGACGCTTCGTGGTTTTCAAACCAGTGCCTCGCAGTTCCTTCAAGCGCGAAGTAGAGATTGTGGAGGCATTGCTCAGTCGTCCATCCGTTGTGGCGGGCTACACGTTCATAGTGTTGCAGCCAGTCTTCAATGTCCTCGTGGACGTCTCCGTGGAAAGGCGTCGGAGTTCTGGGTGCGACGGGCAGGTATACGACGGCAGAAGCGGCCGGGGTCTGCGCCTGGTTGGCCATCGTCGTCTTCTTCGGCTTGGTCTTGGGTGGCAAGGGTCCTGATTCCGGGGTAGGCCAAGGTTGCGGCGACTTGATCGGATCTCGGTCTGGTCTTCGTTGGGTCCTCGGGGGCTTGGGTTCGGACTTGCACTGCGGGACCTCGGAGGGGAGCGCTGCACGGACATGCGGTACCCCGCACCTCCACCAAAATGTCACGAATGAAGAGGTAATGAAACAAAGAATAACTGAGGAAACTGAAACGTTTAATGGGGCGAACTTGTGCCCAAAAATAAAAAGGAAAGAAGATAACAACAGAGCGTCGCGGGCGTCGAAGGCGGCGAAGCAGCAGGATCGAACGCTGAGGCGAAACTGACTTTGGCTTGCCACGCGGAGCCCCTTATGTACACGCGTGGGCTTCTGGAACAATCGGCCTAGAAATTTTGGCGACGTAGAACATTCGTGACCTCGAACAAGCAACGGAATTCTTGAATGTGCCAGAACATTAAGTTGCAAGAATAAATAAAAGACGCGTCACCCCCAGGAATTGAACTTTGGTTCTTCGCGTGGGAAGCAAGCTCAATAACCTTTAGGTCGGAGAGCTACTTGGTAGAGCGGGGGATGATGGTGGGGTACGCAGGGGCTCCGTGCTGCTTAGGGGATGGAAAGAGGTCATCGGCCAGGGGTGGGAGCTGACACGCCGCACAGAGCCACTCAGTTGATAATGAGGAAAGGTGTCTATACAAAGCGAGAGATACACCTTCGCATTTCTGGTGGAGACACAAACATCACATTGGAGAGTGGCGACATTGTCGAACACAGACCGGTAACAGCAGGGGCAGGTGGGACGTGAGCCGGAGTTCTAAGGTACATCACCAGTGATCAGCAATAACAGGATTAGGTGAGGTTCATGGCGAGGGCGTCGAGTGAAGAATGCTCAGCCAGGAGGTCGCTTCCATGGACGACAATGTTCGATGGTGATGCTGCAGTCAGAAAGTGGCATTCTAGGTTCTTACGGTTTGTCGATCATATGGGATATTTTATCGAAGGGCCAGTAGCCCCGTTAGGCAGATCAGGAGACGCAGAGTTGTAAAGGCGCGCCGTCATCTAACCTAACCTCTAAACACTGTGCTGAGGAAATTGACTTGCTAGATCCCACATATCTCAAAGAAAACTGACCAGGGGGCTATGTTCGACAAACATCGTTTCTCCTAAAAGAAACGGAAGTGGCGATATCGCGTCTGAGTGGTTAGGGGCTCGAATGACGAAAGAGGGAACTTTGGTCATTTGAGCCTCTAACCAATCAGACGCAATATCGTCACTTCCATCTCTTCCGTCTGTTTTTGGGAGGACCGAAACATTTGTCGAACATAGCCCCCCAGGTGTGTTGAACATTCATCTTAGGGGGGGAAAGGAGGAGCAGGTAAAATGCACCTCCAAACACAGCTTTATTCTTAACCACAGTAGCCTGTAGTTACTGTTAAAGGAACTGGTTTGTAATCGCACTCGTTATGTAAAGCAATGTAGCGTCTGTGAATTTTTTTTTGCATGGTTTATGAATAGTTGTCTTGAAATGCTTTTACCGCGACTTTACCTCTACCTGTTTAAAGTATGTTTATTGATCTTCTGTTTATCATTTTTCATGCACATAGCTTGAAGGCTAATATTCAAACTGTTTGTACTACCGTGTCTGTTCGCAAATACCCGTCAACAACCGCATCATTGCATGTGCTGTTTGTGACGTTCTCGTATCAATTGTTCTATGTAGAGCGAAAATAAACAGTTGCCTGCGTGAGATAACTCTTGTGTGAATAAATTGCCTGTGATTGTCGTCCAGTTGTGCGTACGGCACAACAAAGCTAAAGCGAAAACGCAACGCAAGCGGACGCGAGAATGCGGTAAACAAAATTTTGAAAAGCAAAACAATAAAAACGAAACATAAAAAGTGGTTAGTTACCCCATGCGTTGTGAGAAGGCGCTTTTCCGAGTTTAAGTATTTGTTTGAGGAACTTTCTCTCTTTTAAATTATTTGGTTATTATTATAATTATGTTGTGTGAATAATATATTATGAGTTTAGTTCTACAATGTAGTTTTACTCACACAAGGCCCTCGATCACGTGGTTTGCGATTGCCACAGGCCAACGTTACTAGACCCACTCAGTTGGGAAACTGTCATAGAGACTGCGCTGAAAAAGTGGCACCGATCCGTCCACGAGAACCGAGCTAATGGCGATCCCAACGCCGCCATTTCTCCCGCAGCGGCCAGTCCAGGAACTGCACGTGACTTCCATTTTCGTTGTAACAGGCCATTTTGGGGCCAGAACAGATAGTGTGGAAGGGGCTTCGAGGTACCGCCCCCGACTCCAGAGTGGACGCGCCGCGGATTACAACCGTGGTTAATATGCACCTAGCTCAGGACGCGCTACCTGAAACCCCGCTGAGGCACGGTTGTATAAAAACAATATTAATTATACTGCAAAGCCTTCCGAACTAAAGATTTTAGAAAACAACACGCGCCCTCCATTTTGTTTTAAACTCCAATAAAAGTTACCACAAAAAGACTTTTTTCCGTTAGTTTTTACGCAAAAACATGCTTTCTAAAAGCTCAAGGCGACCACAGTTAAGACAAAAGATACAGAGTGGCGCTGTTGTCGTATTTAGCTCGGTCTCGGTGGACGCCAGCAGCCCAGGTTCCATCCGTGAGTTTCCAAACTGAGAGTTCTAGTAACGTTGCCACAGGCTTATTCTACAGCGGGCAAACTGTGTATGATAAACTGTGATCCGAGGGACGCCGCGCCGAGCGGAAGTGGCGTAGGGACGCCGGCACCGCGCTTGCTATGACATATACTGCCGCGCGGCGCCCGTTTTCATCCCTCATGTGTCCCCTGCCGTACTTCGTCCCTGGAGCGAGCGCCGAGGGAAGGACTGGTTTCTGCGGTTCGCGGCCGGCGTCGCACCCACACTGACCACCAACGAGAGGCCGCCTCGTGCCGCGCGCACACGGAGATGTCGCGAAGATCCAGAGAAATGACAGTGCGAAGCAGAGGCGCTTACACGACGACGCGAAGATCCAGAGGTTCGCTAACGTGCTACAGTTGTCCCTTTAACTTCTTCTCGCATTGTAGTCGAAAAGGAATTTTGATACAAGAACGCTTCGATGCAGACATAGACACGTTACTGAATTAAACTAAATACCGTTAAGGCCCGTTCACACATTTCTGGTCAGAGCTACTAATATGCTTACGAACGTATGCAACCGGTTGGAACGTCGAGTTGCCATGTCAACGAAGCGACAAACGGCCGTTTCGTTCCTGTTCGTTCGCTACTCAAGGAGTTGAGGCGGGCTGAACGTCTTCGGCACGTTTGGTAGTGAACGGACCGAACGCACCGACATACCAATCACAGGTCGAGAAAAGCTCGACCGCGCGCGTTGCATGCCGGTCGCCATTCCTTCTATCTACTGAAGAACATGGCGTCGCTGGTGATCGTCGACGTGGTCGACGTCGTGGAAGCTCTTCGTTCCGCGTAGAGCGCTATCCTTGACTGTAAATTCTCGTCGTGTGTTGCGATGACAAGCTAGCACGTCCTTGAAGAGAAGATCCATCTACTCGTGCGGCGATGTCGTGGCGGCAGCCTCAAGACAGCAGTCAGCGCTTGTCCTGTGCACTTCTCTCGTTGTCTTCGTCTTTTTGCGCGCTTTTTCCAATTTTCTAAGTCATGAACCAAATCGCTTCCATCGCCACCTTAATACAGCAGAAACGCTCGTGCCGTTGTGCTTGTTCACCTCGACTATAGTGGTGCTTTCTTAGCATGTGTGTCCTCAAACATTACCCAATTTTTCATTTTATTTTTCGCACTACATACGTGCATCCAAGTTCAAGGTATTGCGGGCGCGTACTGTATTTAAAGGCGCCTATGAATGATAATAATTTTCACGCATTTTCATCACCCAAAGAAAGTGAGTAGTGTTAGCATGCCTGAACACTCGCAACGTTATGTGATTATAGGTCCATATCAAATGAACGAGTGACGTTTAAGAGAAGAGGAGTCATTTGAGCGAATCGACGTTTTAGCAAAATACCGAAACGCTTGTCCCCCCCCCCCCCTCCCCGCGCTGCGTTCACTTCACACCGCTTCGTAGCGGCAGTCTGTGGCGGTTCATTATGAATATGTAAACCACGAAAATGTGAAGCCGTAAACGCCTCTTCTTGCCGGCCGACTATTCGCTAAAGTCTTTCGATGAAAAATCGGCGTTCGCTAAAACGCCGGTTCGACTAACTGAGTGCCACCGCTATGTGCACGTGATCAAGGAAATCGTATTTCGACGTTGCTATATCGCTGCAAAAATTACATCGTCTTTATTAATCGTCAGAAAAGGCGTGTGGCGAGATTTGTACTTTTGGTAAATTCGTGTGTTAAAGTCGCTATAGACCGAGACAGCGTACTGGATCTTTTTCTTTTCTTTTATTTTGATCCATTCTTTCCTGCGTGGCGCCTACCCTGGAAACTTTAAAATAATAAAAGCTTCAGGGTATAAAATCTCTCTGTTCATTTTTGTTAAACCAGTGAGTGGCAGAGGGTTCTCTTTTTCTAAAAGCACCGCGGGGGAACAGCTGACGGCGGCGGAGAAGCGGCTGCCGTGCTGAAGACCTGCTGCACTTGTTGCAGTTGTGGCAGGAGTGTGTACGCGCGACGCAGAGCGGTCGTTCCGGTCACAACGGACGTAATCGTAGCTAACGCGCTCGTTGCAGATGTCTAAACCAGCCTTTACTTGTGACTTGCTCAAAAAATAACTAAGTAAACGTGACTCGTTACCGAGACTCAAAAAAAAAAAAACGTTACATCAGCGTTATTTTGGTCGCAACTTTGAATGTGTCGTCCTTTTAAAGCTGTTGCTACTTCCAACTTTTGTCGTCTTTAATAATTACTGGCTTCTTTAACGGGTTCATTCAAGGATAACTCTCCTCATACTGACATACCTTGCGCGCATGTTTTTATGGCCTACATAGCATTTTCCCGTCGTGCAAATTACAGTCACGAGCCGGGGGCGGGGGGGGGGGGGGAAGACCAGTAGGTTGGGAACTTGTTTTGTACACCTTCCCCAAGAAGTAACTAAATACCGCTATTTGTTACTTCATCAAAAGTGACAAAAATAGGTTTCTCGTTCTCTTTTCAAAGCGGCCCTGCAACGACTCGTTGACTGGTTTTTAATTTGCAACGAACCTGAGCGCACCGAACGCAGTGACTTTGTGAAACTTTTTTTCTCGAATCTTGTTTTATTTTAGAAGGTATAGGCAAATTCAAATTACAAAAACAAGCAAAAAAAATTACCTCCTTCATGATGTCCTTGGCCCTGGCTTGAGTGGCCGTGAACTATGCTTCGTTTCAGCTTCGGTCCAGCGCGGCCGACGTTATGAGCCGAAGGGCCAATCAAACAGCGCAAAAAGCGCAGCGTCATGGCGCGTGCTTTCTCCGCTTGATAGGTCTAGCCGGCGGAAGAGCACGCACAGAGAGACGGCGAATACCGGCTGGTCCTATCAACTGCAGAGAGTACGCCATGACGTTGTGCCGCTTTCGCTGTTTGATTGGCCCTTCGGCTCATAACGTCGGCCGCGCTCGGACCGAAGCTGAAACGAAGTATAGAGGAAGGGGTAGTGAGCTCAGCAAACGCTCACAGCTGCCGTACTCCGTGTCGACGGCTCGAGAGGGCGCCACTAAAGCATGTGCTGGATAGGCTGGATGAAGCGGGCAGCCAGGGCGGCTCGCATTTCATTTGTTGTGCGATTAAACACTAATTCGGCATGACACTTCATTGGCCGCGAACGACAGCAAACACGGGGAAAAGATCAGTTCAGAACGGGAGCCACTTCGCGCTGCCAAACCGCCAAACGGCCAAACCGCAAGCCAAACCTGCTCGCTGAAGGCCTTCGGAACGCTCGGAACCGGTCGAATCCTCGAGCTCATATGACCGCAGCGCCGCCGCGTACATCCGGGACCTTTCTACGCTCGCCGCTCGTCGGCGCCTGATCTCACAACACCTTTCTAGTATGCGCCGCCTTTTCTGCCGCTTGGTGGCGGGTATGTCGACGGGTAATTTCTTGTTTCCGTGCTTTCTAAGCTGCATTTGTTTCTTTTCTGATCTAAAATACTGAACAAAGACTACTTTCATAAATAATTGAAACGGTTCGCGACACTTATATTTTTTATTTCCACAAAAAGAAAAAAGCTTTTAGCGGCTCTGACCAGGGGTGCTATTTTGGTCACAAACGGCCACGTTCGTGTTTCTCGAAAACTCCGCCCCCTACGAATCGCGCGCTCCTATCAACGTTATTAGATTAGCTCAGTTACGGAATTGCTCATAGACGCTGCAAGGTACATATACCTTGGACGCTGCATGCACGAACAGCACCCCCCTCCCCCCCCCCCCTCACTCACCACGACTCGCCCGGCGTCGCTCGACGCGCCGCCAGACGGCTGCTTTGGTAACTGTATCGGGATACGTACGTTTCAACGTTACTAGAAACGTAAAAACAGACGGAAAAAACTCTTTTGTAGTAACTTTTATTGGAGTTTAGTACAAAATGAGGGGCGCGTGATGTTTTCTAAAATCTTTAGTTTTGCAAGGTTTTGCAGCACAATTAATATTGTTTTTATACAACCATGCCTCAGCGGTGATTTCAGGTAGCGCGTCCCGACCTAGGTGCCTCTTAACTTCGGTGTTGTTTCGCGGCGCGTCCTCTGGGGAGACGGGGGCGGCACCCCTGTAACCTATTCCACCGTATCTGTTTCGGCTCCGGAATGGCCGATTAAAGCCAAAATAGATGTCACGTGCAGTTCCTCGAGTGGCCGCTGCGGGAGAAATGGGCGGCGTTGTGATCGCCATTTGGCGCTTCAGCTGTGCTCTTTGAAACGCACAGTTATGAAACAGAAAATATAGATGGCGCTTCGGACGACGGCAGGCGGATTCGAGTGAGTTGGGGGGGGGGCGGTACCCACCTCCACGGGAGTTCCACAATTGAGGTAATCTAGTAACGTTGGCTTCTATTGGCCACAGCCCGTGGGATAATTCCACGCGGTTCCCATTGGAACGTTCGCGAAACACGAAAGCAACCGTTTGCCGTAACTGTCGCTCTTCGAGTTCGGGCCGTGACGACAAAGTGACGTATGACTACGTCCCCTACGTAGCACATAGCGGAAGTCGCGTAACTAGATTAGCTGCGGTATTACTCGACACACCCTACTCTCTGTTTCACTATGAGTGCGAGCTAGTGCGGGCGTAGGAGCCACAAGAATGTGCTCCGGGCCTTCAACGTCCCCGTCGAGCAAGCGCGCTTGCGCAGTGCAAGCCAACGTTCGTGCAAGCATAGTTCGGGGTGATGTGCTCGTGCTTTAACTTCTGTTTCTAATGCACGAAGGGGAACAAGCTTTGGGAAGGATTCTAGATCGTAGAAAATGGCGGCGATGCTTGTTGCTTAACGATAGCTCGACCAACGCGTACAATGATGGGTTTTCCGCGAGCACCCGGTTGCCTTCGCGATGCACGACGACTGTTTCTGACGACCATACCGCTTGTCGAAAAGCACAGTGTGATCGCACTGTGACCAGCTGCACGACGAGAGACGGCGACAATGAGAGATTATGCCCGTCGAGCAGCAGCTACTAATTGAATCGCACTGAGATTTTTCGCAGCGGGGAACTACAAGGGCGCGGTTGCCACCGATGATCACATAGCTAATGCCCAGTGGATGGTGATCAGAGCCATGACGGCCGTCGCGAGTGTCGCTGTCAACCGGCTGGGAAGAAACGGCTGGGTCGACAAAACCCCGGACCGAGGCGGTTGAGGCATGTGCGAAAGAAGGCTTTCGTCGCCACCACGACAAGCACACCGACGTCGTGGGGTGCGTTGACTGAACCTAGAATCTAACTGAACCTTCGTCACCATCATCACCGGTCTGGAAGGAGATCGTCGCCGTTCTGAAGAACTCTAACACTTTGCCACAAACACCACTTTGTCATTAACAACTTGGTGGTAAGTTGACGTTAAAACTTCAGGGTTTCTACTGATTCGAAGTTAGCGCACGCTTAGTACCTATGTTCGGTTGACCATTTGTTGCGGTTTGTAGCTACTGTCAATCACGCAATAAAATCTGGAAGGGTTGCTAATGGCATTTTAATCTGCCAGTTAAATACTTTACCATTTCACGCCAAGCTTCTGGAATTGCATGTCAGTAATGGGACAGTCATAAGAAACACTTTCGATGTCCTGCAAAGAACTACGAACAGGTGTGTCCTAATATGAATCGTTAGTTGTTTAGACAGCAGGAGTGTGTGACAGAGTATGGTAATATTGTTACCCACTGTAGACGAGAAATTTAGCCAGGGCATTCTTGTGGATGGTTGTCATATCCGTGACCAAGAAAAACAACGAAGATACAATTGTCCTACATTGAACACATGTGTGTTTAATGTGAAAGGTTATGATAACAATTAAATAGATTTCCTCGTTTCAAAAGTAACAGTAACTCATTGAAATTAATAAGTAGTGTGACATGAATTTGTGAAATTTGCCTGTGATGCAGTGCAAATACGCACTGTTGACTTATCACCATCAAGCATAAACGACAAGCGGAAGCAGAGTAGATGTGTGAAGGAAAAGTGAGTGTATGTACTAAAAAAAAAACTGCTATGTAACGTGAAGAATGTCAGCAACTATCTTGCCATTGTGGTACAAACTCAGTGGCTATGCACATGCTTGGCAGGCTGTGAATGTAGGATGCTCCCTTAGGTATCATCCAGTCGCAAAGCCACTGGGCGGCGGGGGCCGGTGGGCGGCGGGGAGGGGGAAGCTTATGGGGCTTCGCACCTCCCCTCCCCCCTCCCCAAATCCGGCAAGCCGTAGAATACACACACACATTTCGACACCATCCCCCCCCCCCCCCCCGCACCCCAAGTCATGAACATTCCAGCCACCTCAACCCCCCCTCCCACCTTACCCCTCAAAAGATCCTGCCTACGCCACTACTATCAACAGCACTCAATAGATAGTCAACATTATCAAGATAAGCGAAATTTTCTTTTATTTTATGCACCATAGAGGCAGTGTTTCTGTCTTTATATGCATGCAGGCAAAGTACATACTGTAGAAAACACTTGTGTGAAGGGTGCGTTCACAATTCGCAACTTTCAGCAATGGTGGTACCGCGGTGTGAGAATCGCGCTCCCTAGCTCCTGGATGATTGGCCTCATGATAAATGGACTTGCCTACACCTTCCTGGCGTGAAAAAAATAACGTAAGGCTCGAATACTGCTCGTTTATAGCAAAACTAAAATTACTTACGCGTCGCGGACTCAGCCTCGTACCGCTGTTCTACGACGATCATCCAGATGACAGCTATTTTGATAGGCGCCAGTGCGCCCCTATAGGTCGTGAATGTTGCGAATGCAGTCCACATCAAACTTTCAAGGCGTTAATGAATTCCACAAAAATAAATTTTCAACGAAAAGCGTTAGTTTTGCAAAACACTGGAAAACTTACGTTACGTTTTACATCATTCACCTTTGTCGTCCGGTGAATCAGCAGTCAGCACCCGAAAACCTCAATGAGCTTGTCGTTTGTTTTCTTGCCCTAGGGGCGATCGCTGGCGGTCATAGCGGCGGCAAAATTCTTTCTCAGACCGTTGGCTGCTGCCTCCGTGCTCGCGGAAGCGTTGTTCACTTTCTGTCAAGGTGAGGTTTTTGATTCTTGACGCTCGGCAACGCTGAATAAACGTCTATTACTGTCTTCATAATCTCAGCAAGGCTACCGTACGAGCCACAACAACACCACCACTTACAAACATCATAACACCGGCACAAATAGAAGCCAAGTCTTGCATCTCGCCAAGTGTTATATCGGAGACGTTGAACGCCAGCTCATTGTGCTCTTCGACCTGGTCCTGCCGCCGAATGGGCTCATCCAACAGCACGAAAGCATTCGTGTTCGCGCTGATCAAGTGACCGATCGCATGTCAAACCCCAGCTGCGGTCCATCCGACGAGCATCGCGGCCATGTTCTTTCGAGTTTATCTCGCCAAGGGTACGGTTGTCGAGTTAAAACAATGCAAATAGTCACGTGAATTCTTGTTCTTACGCCATTTTGTCGTCACAACCCGAACTCGAAAAAACGACTGTTAGCGGCAAAAAGAGGCTTTCTAGTTTCACGAACGTTCCCATGGCAAATAGCGTTGAATCGTCACGCGCAATGAAGCCATGGGATAGCGAGGTACTATGTAGGGACGTGTAAAAACGTGGAAGCCGTTTCCTTCTGTTTTTCTTTTGCACAAAATTTTCTGCAAATAAAAAATTAGTAAAAAAGACTGCCCGAGATTATGCGGTCACGTCCATTTCTTCAGCGCCAAAAGGGAAGAGCATGGCTTATGGGGACTACCGTCGTAATCACTGCAGTGAGCAAAGGAAGCAAAGCATTATTAAAACTGCCCGAAGAAACTTTCCTGCGTCATCCACAGCATGTTCCCAACCGGTGCACTCTGCGTCGATCTCATGACTTGTCATTTATTACCATAGAGTCGTCGTCAGCTCTGTATCCATTTGGAGTCTCCTTCACGGGCAAACAGGAAATTTCATTTGCAGCTTATGTTCACGGCGGCTTCACAAAGGATGATCGATGTCGCAGCGTACCTTCAGATAATACTTTATTCTCGTAATGCCATCCGTATCGTGCAGAAAAAGGAAAGCAATGACGCAAACGAGACACCAACACCACAAGGTCGTTACCGCGGTTTTCGCCATCTTTGTTTTCAAAGACCGTAGCGTAAGTCTTCGAGAAAACAAGCTGAGATATCTTAGCTAAATTTACTTTACGTCATAATTATTTAAATAATCTTTCGTATTTTATAAAAATACATATTAATTTTCTCTGTTTCCTTCCATTTTCCGGAAGGTATCTTTTTCTCCGTTATTCGCTCGTTCTAACTACCGGAGGAAAGAAAAAAGATAACAAAAAGAACAGGGGAAATTCGGGGATTTCTGTGCATTAACGGCGTGGACACGTCATCGCGACGTAGGGGGATCGTCAAATTCTAGCTAACCGCGTGCGTGAACCCGAACGATGAGGCGGAGCCTCAAACAAGAATCATTCGAGTTTGAGGCTCCGCCCCTCGTTTCTCGATACGTCACAACTCGAAAGGTACCCGTTTGCGACTAGAATAGCACCTCAGTAAAAATGACAGGACCGAAAACGTCACGATGTCGTCACATATCGCGCGCTTTCGGCACCACGGGTCGCCCCCGTAGGTGGAGGAGGTTTCCGCGTCGTCCTGTTAAAATATGACGCACTGATATTTAGTTACTCTCTCGGCGCCCGCTGGCTTACCCGAACCCCAAGAGATGTGGAAACTGCAAAAAAGGTAGACGCCTAAATATGATTGCAGGGCCCCTTTAAGGCTCGTGCCCACATGTGCAACCGAGTACGACCGAGAGAGACAATGACTGGTTTTTAAGCTTCTTACGACGGCGTAGGACCGGCTCCACAGCAGCGCATCTGGTCTTACGCCGTCGCAAGAGGCTTAAAGACCGGTCTTGCCTCTGTCGGTCGTACTCGGTTGCAAGTGTGTGAACGGGCCTTTATTCAACGCGTGTGTGTGGGACTGGCTCGACAGTTGGTCCTTTTGAACGTGCCATGCCCGGCGACGATGTTTTGAGCTCGCACGTCATTTCGGCACGCGTCTTACTTAAACTTTTGAATCTATACAACAAAGGTGAGCTGGATACCCCTCCGTCTTGCCTGCATGTAACAAATGCAAGTGCGTACACTACGTAACACTGAGAGGTTGGCACGTGTTTTGTGGTGCGAGCGCGTCTTCGTATGGTTGCAAGGCCTCACTTCGCATTTGACTCTCACCCTGTTTTTAACCGGATTTAGTGAGTTCCTCGTTTAGTGTAAATTTTCTTTTTGGTTCGTCGTATAACGAGCGGGTTAATTACGAAACGATCTGGATGTTAAATAAAAGGTTGTGAATGCAAAACCAATAAACCTAAATAAAAAGAAAGTAAAAAGACAAGCCGGATTTATTAGAATCGGGGAAAAGGAAAAGCTTAAATTCAACCTGCTCTTGAACATAAAGGCATTTTAATTTTAATTTCAACATATTCATAAAGGAAAATCTGTGGAAGCTAGACTAACGCGGATGGAACAGGTGAGTTATACGGTCAGGTGGACACAATATAGGCGGCAAATTCTCACGCTATGTCAAATAATTAACTAAAATGTCTTCATTAACCTTTTAATTACTGAAAATAAACACATAGTTTGAAATAGAAACTTGCTGAGCGCCATAGAAACCACGATGCGCGACGTGTTTATGTTTACCAATTAAATAATTAATTAAGACATTTTAGTTAACTTACGGATTATCCTGAGAATTCATTCCTCCTGGCCGTATAACTCACCTGCGTCAACCACTTCAGTTTTCCTTTCATGGATTTTTTGTAATATAATCTGATAGACGTAATATTTAGGACCCTGTATATGTATATAAAAAAAAATCAAAATTCGTGGGAAGAAATATTTGGACTACAGCTTTTATTTCGTGCTGAGCAGACACGCAGACCCAATGACCGTCCGTGAGGTTGTCTCTTCCTTCGGAACCACACACATACTTCTCTTGCCTGTGAGGGGACGCCGTTTTCCAAGTTACCTGGTGACGCCTATGTTCGCCGTAGTTTACGGAACTGCTGGGGCGGATTTACGGGTCAGGTCCGGGGGGGGGGGGGGGGCGCGCATTAGTAATTAAACGTTTATATGAAAGCTTCATGCTCGTACATCTTACGCAGGCAGTACTCGTATCAAAGAACGGAGCTCTGCTTCAACCCTCATTACGATCTCATGTCGATTGTGTTCGTCGGACTCTTGCCATATTTATGTTTGATGTAACTTGGATGTAGGAAATATCAACTGTTTTTATTCGCCAATCGAAACAACTTGACATCTGAAAAAGTATAGCGGTGAGATATGAATCGTTTGGAAGTTCAGTGACGGCTACTATACATAAAGTAATTTAACTTCAGAGCAATCTAGAAGCGACCCAAAATTGGAGCCTATTACACCGGTTATATTCTCCCAGGCTATCCCCTACTTTCCGTTCCACAAAAAGTGATTTTATTTTAGCCGAGAAACCTTACAGGTGTAGAGTGTACATGATACATTACTCTGTTGGTAAAGATGCAGAATAAGCTCATGTTTATATGGCATTAAAGCATACTTTATTTGAAGGATTTTATTTCAGTTGACTGAAGGCTCGGCTCACATGTTCGTAGGTGACCTTTTTCCTGCATCCGCGAAAAGGCCGTTGAGCTTTTCTTCGTATATGACGATTTTGCGGCAGCTTTTTTCCGGCGAGCTTTGCTCTGGTGAACTTTTCTTGGGGGAGTTTTTTCTCCGGGGAGCTCTTCTCTGCACCGTGCCTCAGTTCAATTTTATAAGCCCCGAATAACACCTTTTTTTGCACATACAAATTTAAATGATAAAATGAGCAATCCTAATGCACTACGACAGTGAGGCTCGACCGGAAGTTGATATGTGCACTCCGGTATGAAGCCATCTCGTGGACACTTGCTATAACCACAGACATGAGGCGCCCTCTCGGCTATTGGCGCGAAAACGATGAGCGGACTTTTCCATCCCGAGTTTTGGTGCTCCAACGTACGGTTGTGCCCAACGTTACTGGATCAAATAGGTTGATAAGCTCCGAAAAAAAAAGTGAAGCGCTGCCATTCACTGCCGCGCAGCGGCGCTCGTGTCGAAGCACGCCCGACCCGTTCGGTCTGACTGGCCTCGGCCGGGGATACGCCGTGAAACACATTGGTTTTGCGTGTGTTCACAAATTGTATTACCAACGACTGTAGCCAGTATGATAATGTCAGGATTGAGACAACATTCCCTGGGACTTTTGAGGTAAATTCACGCCTGCCGCCTCATCAACGCATCACGCCTCATTAATCATATCTCATTACTAAACTCGAATCGGTGCAAAACAAGGCATAACGTTCTATAACACATGACTACTCACAAACGTCAAGCATAACTGCGCTAAAATTTAACCTCGACCTATGCCCTCTATCTCAAAGAACTCAACTTTCTCGTCTTGTTCTTTTTCACAAAACTTACTATTCCTCTGCTGATTTTTGAAACACCAACTGTCGCCCACCAACTCACATCTCTTTGCGTCACGACCACAGCCTAAAAATTAAACCTCTATTCGCCAGAACTAATAAATTCAAAAATTCCCCATTTTCTCTCGCTATTACTAACTGGAATTCCCTTCCTGAAACCATAGTACGTGAATCCAACCCTAAGACATTTCGTGAACTCTGCAAGGCACACCTGAAAAGTGTTAATCTTTAACATGTTTATCTGGTAATTACGTTTTCTACATGTTATGTTCTGATATCTGTCCTATTAGTTCGTAGTTTTTTGTGTTTTCCTATTATTTACCTTGTCGTCACTCTTTTGCTATCTGTATATGCCATTTGATCTCCCTCATGTAATGCATTTCATCTGAAATGCCTTTGAGGCATAATAAACTGAACTGAACTGAACTGCCGGGACTTCGTAGTCTTTGCAGTTCTTCGACATTGGGCACCAAGGCAAACTCGGAGAAATAACTGCGTCTCTCGTTCGCGGTTTCCGGCACATGGACCGTTGTACTTTGGTCGTTTCAGGACTAAAATACCGTAAACTTCCTTCTTCTGGTGTTCTGTGTTTGCGTCAGAAGTTCAAGTGTAAACGGCTGCATGCAAATCAAAGCCGCATTAGGAAAGAATGACAATTTGAAGACGTCTTCGTCATTTAAAGGAAGCGGATGGTTTTTGTATTTTTTTATTCCGCGGCTACGTCGAGGCCTGCTACTGTTTAAAACAACCAAGTTTTTCCTCTCGTGTGTTCGTTACGTGTGTGACAAGCTTGGTCCCTTACGTGTGCGTGCCACTTCGTAGACGTGCGACTAAGGGGTAAGAATTTGAAGACAGCAGTTGCGATCAGCTGATCAGTGCGTTTGAGGGTAAAAACACTAAAAACAACGGACAAGTAAAAGGAACGAAACAACACACTTTTACTTGTCCGTTGTTTTTAGCACTTTTACCCTGAAACCGATGGATCACCAACTAGCCCAAGTGCGTACCCTTCTACTGATCAGTGCGGATTCGTGTGCGCATACCTTAGAGATTTACGCGTGAACATGCGGTAGAAATTATAACCGTTAATTTACAGTACTTACAGCTTTGCGGCAACAGTATACAAAATGTGAGGCGCTCTCGTTTTCTATGTGAACGAGTCCATTTGTGTAAGCGTATGCATGCTCCGCGTGCCTGACATCAACATGCTTGTTGACGTGTTTATATGCGCGCTAATTTAAAATCTCTTTATGTTAACTACTATTTTATTAACTTTGCAGTTGTGCTTAAAGTAAATTAATAATAATGTGCTTTTTTGATCTCAACTTCGCTTCTTCGATCTATTTCAAGCCAAAATAAAGACATTTGTAGCTACCATGAGAATGCGACATCGGAAGGCTGGGGTCAAAAGACAACTTACAAAACTTCAATGCCTTTTCGTTGTAATGCGAATGCACTTCTACGTGTGAGATATCAATCGAGAGATGACGGAGAAGGTGGCAGTAGCAAACAAGAAAGCTCGGGTCCTGTGATCGTTAACTACGGGTATTTTCAGTCTTGGTGTTTGCATTCTGCTCGCGATTTGTTTCATGGAAAAAGAACTAAACGTTGCACAGTATTTATCTACAATTTTGGCTTTGCCGAAGATTTGTTGCGGCAACAAATAAAATGCAGAAAACGTATTTTGTTTGTTTTCCTGTGACAAAAATGCGGGAGCGTTTAACGAAAACTGGATACGGCGCTGAAAGCGCTTGCGAGCCCCTTCTTGTGGATGCTGGTCACAGACAAATATGAGAGACACCAACTATGACATAAATACCGCTGGGAAGCTCGAGCCAAGACCTAAGCTTCTCTCCGTTGAATTATAGAGTAAAAATTAAAGAAATCGTTAGCGTGCATAATAACAGTCATGTGACTGCAGCACAATCAACTTTTAGAATTAATTTCTTAAAAGAAGTGCGCAAAGGCCACCGACTTGCCGCCGACCGCCTGATTTCGCAATGAAAAGCTAGCGTCCCGAGCTTGCCCGGAGTTCCGGAGTGGCCGGCTTTACGAACCGGGCGGGTTGCGCCAACAGCGCCACCACGCTCGCGCGAGCGGAGGGGGCCGACTTTCCGAAGTGCGGTTATAATGCGGATCTTGCAACTGAGCTGATCTAGTAACGTTGGTTGCGCCGTCCCTTTCGTCGGCACGTCGCGCATGCATACCTCGGCATTCTCACTCATGAGTGGGATCACCACGATCACTCACGCTCACTGTCAGATTTGAGGTGATCGTGAGTGAGGCCGCGAGTCTCGAAAAATTGTGAGTGTGAGTGTGATCGTGAGTTCTGAGAACTCATGAGTGTGAGTGTGAGTATGAGTCCCGAGAACACATGAGCGTGAGTCTGATCGTGAGTGCGATCGTGAGTTTTGAGAACTCATGAGTGTGAGTGTGGGTCACGAGTGTGAGTGTCAGTCCTGAGAACTCATGAGCGTGAGTCTGATCATGAGTGTGATCGTGAGTTCTGAGAAATAATGGGTGTAAGTGTGAGTCCTGCGAACTCATGAGCGTGAGTTTGATCGTGAGTGTGATCGTGAGTTCTGAAAACTCTTGAGTGTGAGTTTGAGTACTGAGAACTCATGAGTGTGAGCTTGAGATCTAAGTGAAGTACTCATGAGCGTGAGGTTTGAGATATCTTGACTGTGATCGTGAGTTTTGAGAGTCATGAGAATGAGCCTGAATCAAGACGTGAGTCGAAGGGTGGATATGAGTCCGGTGATTGTATTAGTCTGCGTGATTACGCGAATCTGAGGATTATGGCCATGACGAGTCGCGGTGAGTGCTGGTATTATCTTGGCTGGGTTGGTCACGTGAGCTCCCGGGCCATCTTAGTGGGCGAGGAGACTCTCGCTTCGCAACTTCAGCGCGGGTTTTAGGGTTGGCTTGGGTGTCGCTCGCTTGCTCCTCCGCCTTGTCGACGCGCTGGGTGCTGTGGAGGGCGGAGGAGGGGGGCTTGTTCTTGCGGAATCCTCCTTGCCAGCGCCCTTCGCAATGTGTCAACCAGCTGTGAAGGGCAGAGGGCGTATTGGGGGGGGGGGAGGGGGGTCGCTTTCGTCTCGCCTCGGCGTTCGCTCATTGCTTCACGACAGTCGGTGGACGCCAGCGGACTTTTGCTTCGCGGCGGCGCGGTAACGTGGGAGTTGAGGAAGCGCCCCTTCCCCGGTGGCACAGAAATTCGTATGGAGTTCGGCCTCGTTGCCAAGTTGGTGCAAATGGACACAGAACATTATGATTCGTCAACTGTAACGTTCACACAGCTGCGATAAAATTAAGTGACTCGTATCATCCTCATCAGCACCCAGTCGCACAAGCCATTTTATTGTTCCGCTCACCTTGCCGTACTTTTAGTAAATGAGTCATCGCTCAGGAAGTGAAACCAAGGCGGTGTCATAATCGATTTAAGCTTCGAGTGAGATCTTTCACATTGTGCAATATCATGCTTTTAAGATTCGCTCACGCAAGATGGCGCAAAAAAAAGTTCCCTTCCCAACTCTATGGCGGTTTCTTGTAGCGCACCGGTCATCCGCCCAAAATACTATTTTAATTTTGAGCACTAATTACTGCAGCTAATTAGTGCTAGTTCGCCGTTATACACTGCTAAAAACTAAAAAGTGCGAAAAGACACAGACAAGAACGAGAAGCTAGACGGACACAGCGCTGTTTTCTCCTTGTTCTTGTCCGTGTCTTTCCACTGTTTTTAAATTTTAACCGTGAAATACCAACTAGCCCAAACTTCAATGTTATACACTTCTGCTGAACGTAATAATTCTGAAACGTTAGTCACGGTGTGTTTCACCCTAAAGAAGAAATCTGCGTTACGCATTTGAATACTATGCAGAGAAACAAGTCTGCGAATACCTGGCTAAAGCGGTTTTTTGGATATGCAGCAATACAATAACGTTTCAAAATGAGAATAAAAAGCAAAAGAAAGCAGGGTACAAATGTCGTGCTTTGAACTCTCTAGAGTGTTCGCCTCCCGAAAATGTTGTGGTACTAATGACTCATGTCAATATTTCCGTCCTTTCGGTTCATTCGCCTGAAACGTGTTTTATTTACTGCATAAGCAATTATGTCAGCCTATTCCGCCAATGCAATGAGCGCGCGCTTGCTCCTGCTGCGTGAAAGATAACTCGTTACCATACAAACGTCCGAATGTAATTATTTTTTACTTTGGAATCCAACAACTGCAACAAGTATTATGACAAATTATATATGATTAAAATTATTTTGAATAAAATGAAAAAGTTCAGCACTTTGGAAGACATCCTGGTCCTTTCTACAGTGCCTCCTGTGTCGACTAACAAATACTTGCTGAAGCAATCAAAGCGTACAATAACCTCATCAGAAAGTATTGCCTGATAAAACTACAGCGGTGCTACTATTTGACCGAAATGTAACGTCTGAGTGGAAATAAAAGACTAATAAACTGCTTGGTGTGGCATTTTCAGATGGTTTTGCGCTATCTGAAACCTGGCTGTCGCCAGACGAAGTTTAATATCAAGGTTTGTGATATTGAACTGAAAATGTATTACGTATTTCAAAGTCGCGAAGGCACGATGCACCGCGTACTTGGGCTCGTCACCGATCTAAAGTATCGCTGAAACCACTACGGACAACCTCAGTCCTAAGATACAGAACAAAGAAAATCATTTATAACGCCGATGGTCAACGCAAAATTCTTGTTTTTTTCTGTGAGGGCTTTAAGCATCTTTACGAATCTCTCAGAAATTCAGCTAACCGAGCACATTTTTCTGCATATTTGTCCCGATCGATTAATAGTCATCTTACGTGTATTTTTACAACTTACGATGAATTGATCGATATTGTGAGACAAGGTCAGAAACCATGCATGGGTAAATTACTTTCAAAGTGTAATTTAATTACAATTAGAATTACCTTGCTTCAAAAGTAGTTTAACTACAATTACAATTACTACTACGTGAAAAGTAATTAAGTACAATTACAAATTACTTTCCAAAAGTAATGAAATTACTTTACAATTACTTATTTGTGAGAGCGACCCAACTTGGGCCATATAACTTTAAACGAGTTGTATAGAATGCAACGTATTTGTTCATTCCTTGCCCCAATGTTCAAGGAGGCTTAAGCATCGCTGGATAAATGTCACGTATTGTACTTTCCTTTTATGAATTTTCGTTAAATTCATGATTTAAATTGACAGTTTGGGGCAATGAAGTACTACGTTCTTATATTTTTTAATAAATACTAAGAAATTAGTTCCTATGCTGGAAGACGCCAGACGGCTAACGGAAAAATTGGGTTGACAGACTTTTGTTAGCTCGGCAAATAAAAATGCGACAATTAGTCATATATGAATATTTTACAAGTATTAATCTACATGCGCTAATACGACTGCATTCACATACAAACCATCATAGTATTGTAAATTATTTACTATTGAGTTGAAATGATAATGGCTCAGAAATCTATAAGAACCAAATCCAGGCTTCCGAATCATTGGTGACAATATTCCCAGGTGCGAGGTCAGTCTCCAAAATCTGTATGCAAATAATATGCGAATGAAAACCAACAAGAAATAAACTTGAAAATAATAGAAAGATACAATTATGCGACAGTACTGGATTAAAAACGTATAAAACTGGCTGAAAAAAAAAACACACAAAAACATAGACGAATATAAGTCTTAAGCTCGGGTGAAAGCTGAAGCAGAATTTTTTTCTCAATATTTTGGCATGTTTACGTTATTGTATTCTGCTCGCTCCGCAGACGGCGCCAGACGGCGCCGTTGAGGTATACTCTGAAGAGGATTGTCCCTCAGCCCGCAGTGTACACTCTAAGAAAAAATGACAACCCGTGGTGGTAAAATGGCGCTTTGGAGGCTTTGACTACCCAAAAGGCGAGTTACCAGCCGTTGGTCAAAGTCACGACACCAAACCGCTGTGGAATGACCACCTTTCTGCAGGTTACGACAAGGAGAGTGTCACTTTCAAATCTGATATTCACATGCAGGCAGTCGTAAATGATATTAGTAACTTAGATAACTACATAAAGACTATAAATTATGTTCTTCCTTAGCTTTCGTGATCTTTTAAGATCCGCCAAGTTCACATCTGTTGGGCAATTCGCGTAAATTGGTGGAATACAAATTTTGTCGGCACGAGCAGCAACACTGGTTCTCATCAGCTGTGCCTGGCTTGGCATCAACAACAACGAACGACGCGTTTGGTCTGTCGTGAGTGTTTGCCGAAATGAGGTAAGGATATTGTTTTTGCCGCATTTAAGGCTCGTTCACACTCTTGCGACCGATAGAGACCAGACCAGTTTTTAAGCCCCTTGCGATCTCTCAGCACCAGCTCCGCTTTAGCGCATCCGGTCCCAAGAAGTCGCAAAAGGCTTAAAAACCCGTCTGGTCTCTCTCGGTATTACTCGGTCGCAAGAGTGTGAAACAAAGTAATTAGTGGTATATCTGATCGCATTGAACCATTGAACACTGAGACCGGTGATCGACAGGGTAAACATGCTCATAGGTATGTGACTGTGTCTGCCCGTACTGTTTTCCTCAATCTCGGAGCGGTTGGGTTTCTGAGCTGCACCCGTCGTGGTTGTGATCTCCCGGCTGTACGTACGTAGCGCGTGAACTTCCGATTCAGTAGCGGGTTGCAGTGCAGTGGCATTGTAGTAATTGGCTTTTACTAGATAGTAAAGCGATACGCACACGTCGTGCACCTCTAGAGGAAATTGCCGCACGCACTACGCGAAACTTGTATAAAACGAATGGGTACAATATGTACATAAACTTGTTTTTTGTTGGAAAAAAAAAAAAAGAGGCATGGCATAGTGGTTAAGGTATCCGCTTCCTACGCAAGTGGACGCAAGTTCGATCCTCAATGGGCCTACTTTTTTTTTTTCTTTTGCCTTTCTATAACATTTTTGTTTTGTTGTTGTTGGGCATTTGGCGATATTTACGACATTTATTTTTCATGATTAACACTGAAAAAAAAAAAGGATTGTTGTTGACGAAACTTTGCAGAACTAAATGGTATGCGACTTTCTTTCCGGAGGTGTAATCGGGGACAGCGGGGCTTGGGTTGCCGGCTGGACGGGTTAAGTTTTGTAATTAGCAGTTGCACACTGTCACAGCGAAGTGGCGTGAATGCGGGCCGGGGGGGGAGGGGTTTGGTTTAACGCGCTCACCAGTGATACACGCGCCGTCCGAAAAGGGTGACCCAAATGGCATATGCTCTCCGCATAGTGCATATTGCCATTTCCGGTCGAAGTGCACGACGTAGTGCGTATAGCTTCACTCTTACTAGATTGTTGCGTCGTCACGGGCACTATTTGTGTTGCTACAAGTGCCAGCTCAAGCCTGAACTCGCGCCTCTCTCGCCGGTCGTTTTCTTCAGTTTTGATGTTCTGCTCTATGATTCATTAAACCTAGACCTAAAAGTCAATCGCCTCTGCATCGTCACCCATCAGGGCATCCCAGCCCTGCCGCTCTACCGGCCCTTCCTGGATGTCTCCTGCCACCAAGTAGCAGCCTGATCGTCGAACCACCCACATGGTCGCCTCTACATCAGAGAATCACACATTTTGGTGCGTCAGCTACCACTACATTTTGTTGCGTCGGCTGCTACTATATTTTGATGCGTCTGCCCATCCCGTTCTTTCGACTGTTTAGCTCTTTCCTGGGCAGAAAAAGAGCTCCTGCGGTTTCTCACGACGTTATTGCGCTCATGCTTGTTTAGTTTTTTTCAGGGCAGCATATAAGCTTCTGAGGTTCTTGCAGTGTTCCCATGCTTGTGTTTCTTTAGTTCTTTGAGGACAGTAAATAAGCTCCTGAGGTCCTTCACAGTGTTCCAACGCTGGCGATCGTTCACTTTACCAGTCTGCCCTGCAAGACGTGGCCTTTCATACCCTCTGATCTTTTCCCCTTGAACGGTCGCTCTGCTGTACCCGGTTTTGGACTTTACGAAATTTCATTGCATTGAGACGTGCTGCCCTATACCCCGTTCACCCCTAAGCTGAGACTGCAGTGGGAACTATGTGCTTGCCGAACAAATCAGCCACCTTCCTTTCATCACCTGACCCAGTCCTCAGCAAGTAGGTATGAGCGGGAGCGTGATCACGTAACGAAAGAGGGATGTATGACTGGTCCATTGAGGACGTAGCTTCCACCGCAGTCTCAGCTTAGGGATGAATGGAATATAGTCAGCACGCAAGATGGCCGCCCAGCTCCGGCCTTCCAAGAAGGTAGCGTTTACATGACGGCCGCTGTCTTCATTGGCTTCCTTGCTCGAGACCCTACGGCGAAGAACCAGCGTGCACGAGCACGCGTGCGCCACGAAGCTCCATCGACGGCTGCCCGTACGTGGAGCAGCTGGCATGTCCTACACTGTGATATTGGCCGATGCTTCCATCTGCTTTGTGTCTGAGTGGACCACGATCAGTATTACGTAACTCTCCAGCAGTATGGCATAATATGAGCCGTGTTCGGCATTGCTTGGTATCCGACCAGCGGACCCTAACCTACACCGGAGGCATTTAACAGGACTGTGCACATGTCTTGCACCTTCTTACATGGTCTTAAATGTCTTTGTCAACACCGGGGTACCAGAGGATAGTGTTTGCCAAGCTCTTCATGACTGACCTGCCTGGATAGGTGTCATGGAGCATAGCATAGTATACTGATAATGCCTGCTCAATTGCCGGTTGCCAGCAATCAACACAAGTGTGCGTTGCTTACCTATACAAGGCAGAAAATGTGAACGACGAAAATAAGCCTCCCTCGTGCATTCTTGTATTTTTGGGGCTGTTTTTTGGCATTTGTTGTTGTACATAGCGGGGCTGTCATTTCACGAGACCCCAAGCTCCACCCGGGATCATGGAAAGTGACTGAAGCTTATTTTGAGAAAAGACTGCGTCTTAACCTCTACCTTTTATATACGCAAAACTGTGCGGTAGGCACCTTTTTGTGACTGACATTAAGGAAGGCCTGTCTTGTTCCCCTTGTGCATTCTGCTCAGGCTCCACTCAAAGCCCAGCTTGGCTCAAGCCTCTCTGGCGTTAAAGCTGGATGAGCCCATGTACCCTTCCAGGTCCTGTTTTGGTGCTACTTGACTGGCTCTCACTGCTTACCTACCCACATCTTTCTTGCACTGTTCGAGGTATATAGTGACGGGCGCCTGACAACAGGCACAGTGCGTCATATGAGCCCCGGCACAGCTAACACCTTCCACACTGCTTACGTGACTTTGTAGCGCCTGTTACCCCAGAGGACCCTGGCCATTGCAATTCCTCTTCACCTTCTAAACTTTGAAGCCAAACCAAATATGCAACAAAACCAAAACATGCACGACATCGTTCGAGAAATGATGCTAACCCTATCCTTTGTTCAGGTGTTGCTGACCGCTGCCCTTGCTACGACTTCGCCGCCCTCGCCCGGAAATCTTTTGCACGACCCGCTGACACGGGATGACTCATGGATCCCCACGGAGCGTGTCTCGACAGGCCCGCCAATGCTTTCCCCGACCGCGCGGCTCACGCGGCCTGACTTGGACGCGTACATTTTCGACGCCTGGCAACACGCAAGCTCGGGGACATCAGGTGACCCCTGCCTCCGCATACGCTACAAAAGCCCACCACGCGGGACGACCAGTTGGGGCACGACATCGTTCGAGAAACGATGCTAACCCTATCCTTTGTTCAGGTTGGTCCCCTCCGCCTGTTATCGAAGTAACAATTTGTGTTTGATGGCAATGTCGTGCCCCTACGACCTGTCTGACTGTCGTAGGCATGTGCTCGCGTTCCTTGTCAGGTGCATTCATGTTCGTTATTTGTCCTTATTACTACTGCAAATGTCGGGTGACATCGAGACAAACCCAGGCCCAACTATGGAGGTTCAGTTGGGTAGCATACTTGAAATTATCACCAGGATAGAAAAGAGCCAGATCGATGTGCTTGCCGAGCTTGGACGGGTTCAGAGCGCTCAAAAGTCTACCGACGAAAATGTGAGTGCACTTTCCGATAGAGTGACAGCTCTCGAGGCCCAGTTTGCCGCAGTGAAGGCCCTTCCCGTCCGCGACGTTCTTGACCATGAGGCCTCTGGCGGTATTGTGTCGGAACTTTACAAGGTAAATTCGCGGTGCGATGACGCAGAGAATAGACTGCGGAGGTCAAATCTGCTGTTTTTTGGCATTCCAGACTCGCAGACAGAAACATGGACCCAGTCGGAGGAGAAGGTAATCCGGCTTTGTGCAGAAAGCCTGGGCGTCGAGATAAGCCCCGGTAACCTTGAGCGCTCCCACCGGCTGGAAAAGTTCTCGGCTAACAAAACCGACCGATCATCGTGAGATTCTTGCGCTTCAAGGACAAGCAGAACATTTTGTTCTCTGGAGGAAAACTAAAGGAAACTCAGTACGCGGTGCGTGAGGACCTCTCGCTTTCGGTGCGCACGGCTCGCACTAAACTCTTTTATTATGGCAAATCACTGAACTCCATTTTCAAAATTCACTTTGACAAACAGTATGTCAACGACAAGTGTTTCCAGTATGATTCTGCGGCGGACTCCGTCACAGAGATTCCTAGATAGCAGCGAGGACCTCTTTCTGATCGGTCACCGCCGCCCGTCTCTACGCGACGTATAAAGACTTCGAACCATACAGTCACGTTCACTAATATCCGTAGCCTCCTTCCCAATAGTGAGGAGCTCAGTGGCTTTATTCAAGATAATAATTCGGACATTGTAATTGTTACAGAAACGTGGCTAAAGCCCGAGATAAGTGACAGCGAAATTTCTCCCCCTAACTCAATGTTTAATATTTACCGATGTGATCGGTCCGCACAGAGAGGAGATGGTGTGCTAATAGCGGTAAAAAATGCATTTCTTCCTTTCATATTACTACCAGCTCTAATATCGAGGCTACTTTTGTTTGTGTCACATCGTCCTGCACAAAAACTATTATCGGTGTCTGCTACCGACCTCCGAATTATAGCGGCACGTTTTTCCACGAGCTTCATTCTCTGCTGCTTGAAATTAATGAGCGGTACCCAAAATCAAATGTCTTAGTCTTTGGCGACTTTAACTTCCCTAACATAGATTGGCTTAGTCTAACAACTAGTGGGTCCTGTGAAGCCAGGGATTTTCTCGATCTATGCTTAAACCATAATCTCACCCAAGTCGTCAACAAACCTACACGTGAAGACAATATCCTTGATCTCATTCTGAGGACGTCCCCAGACCTGGTGGCATCAATTAGCCAAACGAAAGGTTTTAGCGACCACGATTTGCTGACCGTGGAGTTATCCTTACCCATCCATTATAGAAACCCGTCCTCAAAAATTCTCAAGGACTACTCCAAAGCCAATTTCGACGCAATAAACAGCAATCTTTCTGCATATCTACCGTTGTATACCGCCAGTTTTTATTCTAGGACCGTGGAACAGAACTGGTTGCTCTTTAAAAACAAGTTAAATAATCTCGTTGACCTGTTTGTACTAGGGAGCCTTCATGTGCGCTTTGCTAGGGTGATGCCACCCTTTGTAATACCACTCGCCGACAAACCAGCAGCCATTTTGGTTCTCGGTGATAATTCGTGGGGCTTATAACCCTCCCGGAAACAAGCACCTTATCTCACAAGTTCGGAGCAGCGTTGTGGAACCCACGCAGGGAGGATTAGCATTTTCGCCCCTCGGATGGGAGGACCGATTGACACAAAGGCCACTTTCCGGCGCACAGGGAAACAATGAGGAACAAAATGGCGGCGGGAGAGGGTGTGGGAAAGGGAAACAGGCAGTTGGCATCACTCTGTGCGAAGCGCACATGAAGGCACTCTAGTTTGTACCCTCCGTCCATGTACGGAGCGATGATTGCAACCCATGCTACAACAAAGCATTAAGGTCCCTTAACAATAAAAAAAGCGATTGTTTAGAAGAGCAAGGCATCTGGACTGCGACGCTGCCTGGGATGCATACTTCTTGTGCCTTAAGACCTATACTCGGAACCTTCGTCTGGCTAAACATAAGTTCTTTTTTGAGGATCTTTTTAGTATCCTGCGTAACAACCCTAAAAAATTCTGGAAGATTATATCCCCTAACTATCGCTCCTCCTCTACCCAGCTAACCGATGAGGACGGTTCCCCAATATCTGAAACGGACTGTGCCACAGTATTAAACGACTATTTTTCGTCTGTGTTTACATTAGAAGACGCCGACGTCCCTATATTCCCAGCACTACCGTACGAGCTTATAGAACCTATTGACATCTCATGTGCTGGAATAGCGAAACTCCTTGACAACTTGAAATTGACATCCTCTGGAGGACCTGACGACATCACCCCCAAAATTCTTCACTACACCAAAGCAGTGTCCAGCGAATTTTTATACTAAATATTCTCACAGTCCTTATTGCAGGGATGCCTCCCATCCGACTGGAAACTGGGTAAGGTCGTTCCGGTCTTTAAAAATGGGGATCGTTCTTCGGCTTTGAGTTACTGCCCTATTTCTCTAACCTGCGTAGCCTCCAAACTTCTAGAGCATATTATCTACTCAAATGTTGTATCTCATCTTGAGGCTAATAACGTCTTTTACAACAAGCAACACGGTTTGGTAAGGGACTGTCTTGTGAGACGCAGCTCGTAGAATTCACCCACGAGTTATACACCAATTTTGAATCCAACCACCAAACTGATGCCCTATTTTTAGACTTTTCGAAGGCTTTCGACCGCGTTGCCCACTTGCCAAACTTTCATGTCATGGAATTGACCCTCTCATTCTCTCTGGATCCGCGATTTCTTCTCCTCTCGCCTCAATTCACCACAAATAATAGTTCCTCATCCTCCGCGCTGAGGTTACCTCTGCCTTTCTGGTTAGGTAACACGATGACGTTTCGCGAGCGTAAAGCGTGCTCGCGGATCCACATATTCCGGATGGAAACAAGCACGTGCTACAGCCGGGGCATTCAAAGGAGACACCCTGCAACTCCAACTACCGCCTCTGGCGTCACGTCACAAAAGTGGCGCTGCTGTGAACGCGGTGCATAAGCAGATGTTTCTTTTTTAGCACGAAGCTGGCTTTTGCGTACGCGCGGCGTTCGCCACCTGCCGGGGACAAACCCAGACTTCTTTGCAAGCAGCGTGTTGGTCTTTATATCATTCCAAGCGTGGAATAGACCTATTGCTGTCTTACCCAAGCATCAAGAGAGAATGGTGATTGGTGTTCCACGCGCTGCATGTGCTGGCCTCAGCAGTAGTAAATTTTCTAAAGCAAAAACATAAAACAAATGGCATCTTGCACGCGCGTTCGTCAATGCTTTCTTTTGGTTATTTACTTCTAATCTTTTATACAGGAAAGGCGTGCGCGTGTGGCGCGTGGAACACCAATCCCTGCATTCTCCTTGATGCTTGGGTAAGACAGCAAATGGTCTATTCTGGTTAGTGCCGCAGGTGTGTGTGAGCACGCGCATGTACCGAGCGAACGTATTCTTCCCAGCGTTGCTTGCATTTACGAGTGCATACACAGTCACGGGGGGGGGGGGGGGGGATACGCGCCTCTTCGTAACATAACGTGACGTTTCATCACATGACGCAGGTAATCCCTTTGTTGGCTACTACCTCATTCAATTCCACCATCTTAGCTAGGCACCTGGCGCCTGATTGGCGGGTGCCTTGTCAAACTCGGGCAGTTTCCGACGCGCCTTACAACACCTGGGATATTTAGCTGTGCACGTGTCTCGTGATTTACCGGGTGAAACAAGGAGACGGCAGGCTCTTCAAATCGACCGGAAAATTCGGTTTCTTAACCTATCGCGCTACAATTTTGCGCAGCGTTGCCCACAGATGGTGCATTTTTTTCGTAAAATTTGCAAAGAACGAATTTACCTGAGGAAAAAGTAAAGAAAGAAAAAGGCTTAGCTCCTATGGAAACGCAGCGACGCCACCGGTCTTCAAACAACACGGCGCCGTTTCGCACGGGAGACAAGAGATGGCGCAACGAACGCCGCCAACGAACGAGCATACGGCGCCGAGAGCCGGCACTTTAGCAGACGATCCTTTCGACTCAAAAGCGGCTCGCGTTCCGCAGGCGGCGACAAACGCAGAAACAAAAACAGGCGCGGTAACAACAAGGAACTGCAGTTCCTTGTCTGCTAAACACGATGGCTCTCGGCGTCGTCTGCTCGTTCGTTGGCGGCAGTTGGCGTCGCGACCCCTTGCGCCATCTCTTGTCTCCCGTGCGAAACGGCGCCGTGTTGTTTGCAGACCGGTGGCGTCACTGCGTTTCCATAGGAGCTAAGCCTTTTTCTTTCTTTACTTTTTTCTCAGGTAAGTTCGTTCTTTGCAAATTTTACAAAAAAATGCACCATCTGTGGGCAACGCTGCACAAAGTCGTAGCGCGATAGGTTAAGCAATCCGAATTTTCCGGTCGATTTAAGAGCCTGCCGTCTCCTGTTTCACCCTGTAATCTTCCGGGTTTTTAATGCGAAAGCATTAACTGTCTCATAGAGCGAAATGACGTCATCATTTTGGAGCACGAAAACGGCTCCTAGTTTCCGCGATCCCAATAGGAGCGATTCGCCTTCGGTCCCATTGGCCGCTGCGCCATGACCTCCAAGATCCCGAACAGCGCGCGCGCTAGCACGCAGCAGACGACGAAGAGAGCGGACGAGCAGACGAAAAGGGGAGCGGACGAGCTGCTGCATGCTTTCACATTCACAACTGATAAGACATGCTTAGGTGTACCTGGAGCTTTTTTTTGCGTGTTTTGGTATTTTACGGGCAAAACTTAAGAATTAAATAATAACAGCAACTAGAAAACGGAACTATTGACATGACTGCTGAGCGTGTGCGATATTTAAGCCGCTGTTAAATTTATGTTGTCACCCCTCTTGTCTGATCACTTGTTGCTGAGTCAACGTTCTTGATGAAATTGATCTTAGATTAGTTATGCTGCTCACGTGTAGAAAACTTGTGAGCCAGCACTGCTCATACAATTGGGTCGCTTATACTTCGTTTTACCTTAAGCCCAGATGCAGCCCACGCTACGAGTTTATAAGTTCAATCAGGAAACGTTAAATTCACGCCATCGTGGTGTCTGTCATGTTTGTGTACATGTTCTATCATCGCTGAACCTCTTATAAACAGAAAAGGCCGAGTGACTTGCGCCTTTGAGGCTGCCTGCTTCTGTCCTATTACCTCATAGCATCGGCTGGGTCTGTAGTTAAGCAGAAACGAAGTATGGTTCAGCATTTAGAGTTTGAGCGGTCCACAATATTGTCACAGGGTAATAAACGGGCAGCGCTTTTTGAGCACTTCAATATACCTGAGACATGAAAACATGAGACGCGGACGAAGCAATCTGACACGCACACGACTCCAACACTGATTCCGCAGTCACCTCCATTTAGAATGGACATCACCAATGTAGAATTATTTATTTAACTGTCATTGACCCAAAGAGCCCCAACAATGTAGTACAAACTCATTCTAAGCCACATAACTTCATATACGGTGTTAGAGCTGGTGGCAATTCATCGCGCACTTCAAATCATCTTAACAAAATCGTCCCACCCCTGGACATTATTTTCTGACTCCAAGCCGGCCCCAAACAATATCAGCACTTTTGTTACGCGGCCAAAATGACCAAGTGGTTTTCAAAATAATAATTCTTCTAGTATTTCGGCCTAGGACACACTATTGAGTTTCAATGAATACCAGGTCATTATCGTTTCTCTGGAAGCGGTACTCCAGACGCAGGTGCGAAGTCAGCCCATTCTATTGATGCAACTATTACAGTTCCGTATTGTCTGAATGACATTAGATGCATTATCAATCGTCACGCCGCCAGCCCAAGGAGAAGGATGTGGCACGATGTTTCCTGCCATTGTGCTCTCTTTCTACGCGTTGGACCCAAATCTCGCTTTTCAACTTACACGTGACCTTCCCCGGATGACAAAGGCAGTCATACATCGCCTCCGTGCTTGGTGCCGCTTGTCCACAGTCTTTTCTTTACCGCAACGGGCAAGTCAAAACATTGGAGTGTCAAACCTGTGAATGTGATGGAATAATTGGTCACCTATTGTGCGACTGTCCAATCTCCGACGTGGAAACAAAATACCTGAAAAGGACATTGTTGCAACTTGACAGCCGACCGTTGTTTATCATGAAAGTGCTCGGACACCTAGGCACAGCCCTCAGAATGCAGTGAGGACCACAAAAGCTTGTCTGCGTTTCCTAAAGGAAACGCGGCTGAACTTCTGCCTCTAAAGGACAGACGTACTTCATCTGTACTATGTTTTATACTTTCTTATTCTCGTGTTACATTTTTTTTATACGTGTTTAATGTATCATATTCTCCCTATCCTTTCCATTATCTTTTAAATCTCCAATACCCCCTCCCCAAAGCAGAGCAGCCAACCAGGACCTGTAACGTAGGCTAACCTATCTGTTCTTCCTTTTCTGACTCTTTCTCCCTCTCTCTCTCTCCATGTTGGCTCATAAACACCGTCAACCGTGCGCGGCGTGATGAAAAAAGGCCCTGACAAGATACTGGTTTGCACCGAAACGTCCTCGCCAGGTTTGTTTTTGTTTTGTTTTTAGGGAGGGAGGGGGGATTGTTATTATGTTAGTACGAATCTTTACAGGCGCTTGTCACCCAGGCGAAAAATGTCAAATAACTGGGCTGTGGACGCATGCGCGGAGTCTTACACTTCGTGAAAGAGAGCTACCAGGGGCTACTGTGCACGCTCAGAACGCATTCCCCAGCAGGCGAACAATGGCAAACCACGAAAGACGAATATCGAAATGCCTCAATGCTCGGTTCCTCTTTCAGATAACAGTGTGGTGGATGCTATGAGCTCGCCGGGCCAATTAACCGCCTCCGGTTCATTTCCTGACCCCGCTTTCTTCTGGAACGAATAAGCCGCAAAGCTTGATCACGTGGTGAAAGATAGGCGTATAGGACTGGTCCAACAGTTCGTAGCTTCCACTGCACTGTCAGCTTAGGAGTGAACTTTATATAAGTGCAAAAACCATGAATTGCAAAAAAAATGGTGTTCTCATAGCGCATATTTTTTTAAAGACAATTAAAGGTTTTGAGGTTACTGACTCTGCTTGACTATTTTTATAGTTACTTTACTATGCTTCCTCTCAACCTATGATAGAGTACATTATCAGCTCTGAGCCGCCAGGTCGAATCACGAGCCAGTTAGAAAACCACTTGGTACTGTTGCGATTCGCGCATAAGACCTGCGCATTCGTACGAACGCCAGTGCAACGTTCCGCGTGATCTCTAAGTACATAAACATGAGGAAGATACACAAAAAGGGGGACGGACAACGAAGACTTCCAACTAGCAACAACATTTATTGACCCGAAGTTTGCGTATATAGGTGAAGGAGGGGGAGGGTGAAAGAGCTCCACATTGGAAAGGGGGGAAAGCGATGGGAGAGGGTGTAGGGCAAGAGAGTGAAGGACGATCCCGTGAGATGACATCTAATCGCTTGGAGCCGCGGAAACGAGAGACGTCAGCTCTGGCCCCAGGAAGTTTATCTCCCTCCTGGATAAGCCTATCGGAGGCGGGACCCGAACGTCGCTTTGACTGTCGGTGCATGGCGAAGGTCCTTCCGATGATCTCTCGTCCGTATCTCCGAGGCGTGACCTCCAATCCTCGTGTGGTCGAAGGTAGTGTCGGCCGAACTGGGTTCGCTTGAAAATTAGAAACAGCGCGCAAAAAAGACGAAGACAACGAGAGAAGTGCACAGGACAAGCGCTGACTATCAACTGAAGTTTTATTAAAAACGGCTCAAACAAGAAAACACCACACAGCCAACCAACGCCGAAACAACCAATGGCGTGTCGCTTACCATGCATCTATAAAATCGATCTCTTTTTTGTGCAGATAGACCGAAGGCTGGCTGACGCAGTGCCCCGCGCCAGCTTTTTCGATAGCATGCGCCTCAGCACCTCTCTTTGCACTTTTGTGCGCCCCCTGCCAAGGATTATGGTATCTTTGAAGACGGGAGCTGGCGTCAGCCAGCCTTCGGTCTATCTGCACAAAAGAGATCGATGTATAGAGTGGTAGCGACCTCCATTGGTTGTTTCGGCGTTGGTTGGCTGTGTGGTGTTTTCTTGTTTGAGCCGTTTTTAATAAAACTTCAGTTGATAGTCAGCGCTTGTCCTATGCTCCTCTCGTTGTCTTCGTCTTTTTTGCGCGCTGTTTCCAATTTCTCAAGTCATGAACCAACTCGCTTGCATCGCCACTTTAATAGGGTTCGCTGAACTCAGAGGTGTGTTTTGCAATCGGATGGTAACTCAATCTCCGAGGTGTCGGAGGCTGCTTTCTTGATCTCGTTTGCATGTTCCCTCTCCTGATCGTTTAGGCATTGGCCCGTCTGTCCGATGTATTTAGCACCGCAGGACATAGGAATCGAATACACGCACTCTTTGCAGCAGGTTACATAATTGGTCTGGTGCTTTTTCTGGCAAGGGGGTGCTGGGCCGGGGTTGTTGACTTTCCTACAAATCGAACCTAATTTGAACCTGCACGAAAATACTACGTTAGTGTTGAAGCCGAGCGCAATAGATTTCAGGTGATGTGAGGTGCTATGTATGTAGGGGATGCATGCGAAGCGTGATTTAGGGGGAGAACAAGCTCTATTAACATCTTAAAATGATTAGATCAAATTCTAGGCCTCAGATATTAGCGTCCCGCAGATTTCGTATCTCTTACCGATGGGTTCGCGCACAGTTCGGATACTGCGCTTCGGCCGCCTTAACGGTCGCGTGCAAGAGTAAAGGCCGGTTCAGACACTTGCGTTTGAGTGCGTTTGACTGCGTTGCGTCGAGAACCGAAAGCGAGTCACCGCGCACATCTGTGCTTCGTATGAAGCGTGGAATCCGATTCAAGGAATCATCTTGGAACGCGATATAAGCAGCAGGGATGTCCTGGTTTCTCGCTGCCGCAACGCAGTCAAACGCAGTCAAACGCAACTGTCTAAACCGGCCTTAACAAGGAAAAACGATTCCTCGTTTTGTCTGGTACGTTTTCATTCTTCGTCATTCCGATCACAAAGATCGTACTTTTCAGGTATGTGGTGTGGATCGGGCCAGACTCCTCGTTCGTATTTCGCCGAGTGAGTCTATAGCTAAGAGGTGACAGTCGTGCCTTTACCACGTAGGGCTTTTCTCCCTTTGGAGCGAATGAGGCTGCGGGTCTACTCGCTGCAATGCTCAAAGGGTGGGTTCTCCTGAAGACCAGGTCTCCCACCTGCATTCCAGATGACGATGGCTTGTTGTACTAAGCCGACTGTTCAATTTTTGCGGCATCGAGATTCTCTATTGGATCATGCAACGAACATGACAGGCAATTCTTCCAACCCATCACGTACTTAGAGAGTGGGCGCTCTGTTGGACCTTCGTTATTTTGTAACACGTTCCAAAGTGGACACGGTAGCTCCTTACTCAAGTTCGGAAGTGCAGGCGTTAACCCAGTCAATCTGATACCCAGTCGACCGGATTGCAAAATCCATCTCGACAACGTGTTCGTCCCAGTCTCGGTGACTTTCTTTTAGTGCAATCAGCATGCACTTCAGGTTCAGGTTCACTCTCTCAGTTATATAGTGAGCTCAAAGCAGGAGTCAGTGAACGCTCTGCTGATAAAATAACTAGCATTATCGCTAATGAGACATGTGGATGTGCTGAAGCGCAAGAACATTTCTGGAAACTTCACCCAGATGCGCTCCGAGACCAGTTTCCTCTGCGGATGTTACATCACCTATTTTGAGAAATTATCGGTTATCACCAATAGATACGGTTCCCACGGGGATTTCTTGGTAGTGAGCCGATGATTTGAAATGCGACCATCTCCCACGGGTAGTGACTCACAACAGGCTGAATACAGATTCGGGGGCTTTTCCCCTCTCGGTTTTGCTTTCTGGCTGGCTGGGAAGCTACGGGCGTGTCGGAGTGTGTCCTGTCTTAGTCCCGGCCAGGTCGCGACGCGACATAACTTGTGAAAAGTATTGCTGCCGCTGCCCTGACCATTGGGTTAAACCTGTTGCTTCGTGTGGCACAGGATGGAGAGAAATTTATTTTTCAATTTTGTTTTAACCCTCTTCACTTTGAATTATGCCCTGACCGGCCAGCGCTGGGTCGTGGAAGTATCCGTAAAACTTCCTCCGTAGCCTCCTAGGAATCACAACCCTGAACAGAAAGTCGTTCCCGTCCTCCTAATCGAGTGTAGGGATGGAGCGGAGCAATTAGCCGTCTTGGCCCAGCACATATGAATCAATGTGTTTGTTATCTAGATTATCAAAGTTCCCGGTGTTTCTTATCATATCCCCACTTTTCTCCAACACCCGCACACAAAGCCCATCTGCTTTCTGGGCCTCGACAAGCTCTTGTAAACTTATCACTTCATCCCAAGCTACTATCCGTTGTACCCTCGTGCGGCCTCTTGTCACCGCCACGAGCTCCTGTTGCTTCATTCACTCCCCCATGTCTCGCTTGTGAGCGGCTGCGCGGGAAACTTGTCTCTCGCAGTCCACTCGTTGCGTCGCCTCCTCCCAACCACTATCAAGGGGCTCCCGAGAAACTTCGTCTGCAACCTTGTTGGTCGAGGCCTTTCGGTACTCAACAGTATAGGAGTATCGCTGCAGGCAGAGTTCCCACCGAGCTAACCTCAACGCAGGGTCTTTCAACCTCTGAATCCACGTCAGAGCGGTGTGGTCCGTCGGAATGACAAAATTGGTTCCGTCTAAATACAGGTCGAACTTCTTGAGAGCGAACATGACTGCTAGCCCCTTGTTTTCCGTCACGATGTTATTGCGTTCTCGTGGTGTAAGGGTTCGGCTGGAATATTCCACCGGGCGTAGCTGTCCGACATGTTCTTGCAATAACGCTGCACCGACCACCACAGGCGCTAGCGTCTGTCTGTGCGACGAACGGACGGTTAAGGTCTCGCAGGTACAGGCCAGCTGTGGCTGCTATCACCTTCTTGGGTGAAGGAAAAGCTATACCTCTTGCTCACGTCCCCACACCCATTTCGAACCTTTGTGGAGCAGCAGGTTTAGTGGCCGTGCTAGTCCGGCGAACCCTGGAATGAACTGCCGATAAAAACCGACCATGCCAAGAAACCATTGAAAGCTCTTCGCGTCATGCGACGGTGGATAATCAAGGATGAATCTCAACTTATCTTCGCCCCACCTCAAGGTACCCTCATTTCCGAAAAAAACCAAGGAGGTTGCCTCGTAAGGTCTCGAGCTGTACCTTCTTTGGATTGATCCTTAGTCCTGCCTTGTTCATCCTACTTAAGATTATCCCAAGATGTGCCAGGTGCTCCTCGAATGACTTTGAAAATACAACATCATCCATGTACGCCATGACAAAGTTAAACTTCGCGTCCCTCAGCAAAACGTTCATCAAGCATTCTAAACTGGATGGCGAGTTTGACGATCCGAACGGAAGGCGGGTAAACTCAAACAGACCCCTGTGGCAGGTGAAGGCCGTATTCTCGACATCGTCTGGTGCTACCTAGATCTGAAAAAATCCTGTATTACAATCCAATGTAGTAAAAACCCTCTTGCTACCCAGCTAGTAAATAATGGAATCAATAGACGGGAAGAAATCTGAATCCTTCGTGCCATATCATTAGGTCTGCGATAGTCAACAAAGAGGCGAGCGTGCCACCTTTTTTGGCGCTAAGACTACTGGGAAAACCCAGGGGCTCTGTGACGGCCACGCGGTCCCTGTGTCTATCATATCATCGAAGAACCTTATCTAGGGGAGCTCGCTTGTGCGCACTCAGCGGTCTGGTATTACAACCCCATGGATTAGCATCTCCTGTGTTAATTCTATGTTGTAAAATGTCTGTAAGTCCCGGCCTCCTCGATAACATTGCTGCGTGCACATAAGGCGTGTACTAGTCTCCGCCGTTGTTCTGCCGGCCCGTTGTACAAAACGACAATCGCTTCGACGTTCCCGGGTACCACTCGCGCAGGTAATGATTGCTCGTCTCGAGATCCGGTGAGTGGGTAAGTGTTCTACCTGCCTTGCCGAAAACTCGGCGGGACGGCAAAGAAGAAAAGTGGAGTCACTGAATTATATTGGTACCCGTTGTATCTTAAATATAAGATAATCCCTTCATGGCAGACAAAATCCTTTCCCAATATCACAGGATTCTGCATGTCTGGCAGATAGACAAAACGCTGCCTCTTTCGTCTGCCGTCGAGGCAAAGGTGAAGGCGCACTTCGCCTTTGCCGATCCAGCTGCTTAACGCAGCACGGTTGTAACTTTCCGCACGTGAAGTGCTTTTCGGCTACAGTCTTCGTAGGCTCTTTTGCCGATTAGGGAAAAGGTCGAACCGGTGTCAATTAGTGCAGAGTAAATGTTACCACAGATTTCGACGCGCAAGTACGGCCCCATCTCACATGTCAAACCCTGAGTCCGACATGCCAACGGGCAAACACCAATCGGTCGCTGACTGGAACTCCAGCCCTATTTGCAGGCTGATGAGGGGCCTCGGCCGCGGCCGGTAACCGTGAGTGAGGAAGTCAAATTAGTGGCCCCTACCTCCCATGCTTTCCTGAGACCCATGAGGGGAGCTGGCGTCCATGTGCATTGTCGCTTGATGAGTCCAAGCTCGTTAAGTTTGTAGCACATGACCGGTAGTAGTGTGCTAAGCGTCCGCCGTTACCACCACGGGGTGCAGTGCCGCGCCGACGGTCATTGTGGTTCACGCGACCCTCGTAATGTAATGAGTCGCGACTCCGCGGCAGTCCCTTGCGCCGCCTCCCCTGAACGTGATGCGTCCTAGAAGAGCCCACGTTGGCTTCTCTGCGCCTCTGCTAAAAAGCGAAGAGATCCAAGGCCCGGGGCACAGCAGTTTTGCCACTTTGTTCTGTAACGGCCACGCACGGCTTACCTGAGTCGTCACAATATCTCGAACCTCGTTCTGTCCAGTCGCAACGCGGCTCCAGAGATTCTTCAGCGCGAGGAGGGGGCGATATTGCAACTCGGCGAGCAAGTCCGCCTGAATGGTGCGCGCCTCTCTGCCAAGTGTTTCGAGATCAGCGAGATCACGTCCGCGCAAGTGGGCCTTAAATCAAGGGTGACACTGGCGGATTGCCCTAGCAACCTTCTCCGCGTCTGACGCTGTAGGTTCGGCTCTGGAGTAGGGCTCTGGGAGAGCGCGGATGTATTCTACCAGGCTCTCGTCCGGGCGTTGAGTGCGGCTGGTCTAGCTCGTCTCTGATCCGCATCTCATAGTCTGGAGGCAAACGTTCCTCTCTGAACTGTGCACGGAAATCGCCTACCGAAAGAAACTGCTTCTGCATTCGTTTCCAACGCGCAGCGTCGCCCGCCAATGTGATTGGGACGATTTGTATCAGGGACGTTTCATCTGACGCACCCAACGGGGCAATGTACGCGTCTAGGGCCTGCAGAAAATAATGTACCGATCTTCTATCGGAGTTGCCCGAATAGGTCAGCGAAGGCGCGGGGTTTGCCACCCCTGAGGCCATTCCAATTCGTTCAAAAAATGTCGCGAACAACGCAGTCAGGGCGTGTATTAGTTCGCTGACATCTCCGGCGTTTTCCGCTGGAGCGGGGGTGCTCCAGCGCTGCTGCTGTGTTCGCTTTTCCACTCGTGCCTTCTCCCAAGTCCGAGCCTACGTCTGTCACTGACTGGGTTGTGGTCTGGGGTGGGAGTGCCTTATTCCTAGACCTGGACATGGCGGCAGAACTTTAGAGACACTGGCGTTGTCCAGTGAAGAAAAGAAATCGTAAAGAAGAAAAGAAGAATACCTAAGGCTAGAAATCACGATTCGTGGGACTCCCCGGGAGCGAACAGAAACAACGGCAGACTGATCGTGCCCCACGTTTGAAGCGCCAGTTATGTAGGTCGCCATTCAATAACGCCCAATCAGGCCGTGTTCCATTCGCCCCGAGGAGGTCACACGAGGAAGCGCTCCAATCAAAGAAGGCATAACGGTACTCATGTGTTTGTCTGATGGGCAAAGGTTGTCCGCAGTCCGGTTTTCGTCCCTGGGCCTTGTTGTCGCGCTCCTCCGGCTGCAACTTCCGTCTCATTATCCCTGGCCCTGACCGCCGTCTCACAAGCCTCTCCCGTCCTGACCCTTGCCTTCGCCCCCTGTCGTCTTTCTCCTCCTGTTGTGTTGCTTGCGGCGATGTGCCTCCACGTACCGCGCTGCTCCTCGTCCTTTACATAGTTTAACGAGTACCATGTGTACGCTCGGTAGTTGTTCCTAGAATGAAGCGGTACTATCGCTAATCGGGCTGATAAACCTGGCGATCCTCCAGAGCCTTTCATACTCTCGTGTTACTCCCCCTCAGTGCGCCCAGGGGCACAGGTCGCCTACCTTACTTCGCCGTACCCCTCTGGTCACATGACCTCCACGTAAACCAATCAACCTGGACTACCTCACTCCTCTCGCACCCGTCTACCAAGCTGTGTCAAGCCTCGAGGCCGCACTTTATTTTGAGCTTTACGAAATGCTGAACGCCTAGCCAAAAAACGCTTCACGTTAAAGCGTGTGGCAGTGTCGATTTGTTACCTGCCGGACGCGGAGCGCTGGCTCCACTGTGATTCCCCGCCGAATAGCACCTCAACTAACATCAACGGAAAAACGCTCGTATAATTCATATTCATATATTCGAAATAGTGTGGCTTCGCTTGCCGCATGGCGCAACTGCTTTTTTTTTTAGAGTGATGTTTTTTTTATTTAAATGATGGCGGCGTTTAAAATAGGGGGTGACGTCATCACCTGGCTCAGCCAATCGGCATAGAGCTAATCGGCGGCTTAACTTTCTGACATCTTGAATTTCTAGACCCACCTAACGAGACAAAACATGGTTAACGTCGAGAAATGTTCGTTGAGTTCTGCAGTGAGCCTGCGACGCGCTACCTTCAAACCGCGTCTCAAGTGGAAATTAAGGCTGGTTGTATGAGGCATCGAAAATTAAGCTTGTTGGCTTGGGGTGCATATCCGAGCCACCGTGATCCGAGCTCAAGAAACATTTTTCTTCACTGCCCTGCAGTTTTGACTGCGCCACAGAAGCGCTGCAAATAATATGCAGATATGTTATGACAGTTACACCCTCGACATCTATTTTAAGATTCGAAGAGTGTTATAACAACCCCCTTTGTTTGATTACCCAATATACTAAAAAGGTTTTCGAAATACATATGTATGCCGTAATGACGCCGACAAAATAAAAATCTCGACAAAATGATATCTCGTCTGAAATTCTGATGCGAACACGCATCAGAAATTGCAGTTTGAAATGCAACAGGAGTTGCTGTTATTTTTTTAAAAGGCATAGCGAAAGTTTACTTTGAATTGCGCTTTGCTACCCGATAACATCCCACAGGAATGGGTCTTCACATGGCAGACTTTTGCGTGTTCGTATGAAGTAGACATGAACGATGCAATGATTTTGTTTCACTTGTTTTCTGGAAGGAAACATTTCGACCGGACATTACTGAATATATCCAAGCTTTGTGTGGGTTCCGATCATTTTAAATTTGTTTATTATAAGATAGAAACTAATTTACCTTAGTGCATTTTTTGTAATTTTCATGGGATTGCTGGTTGTGTCATCATCGCAGGTAGCTCATAATAGCTAGTGTCTCAAGGTGCTTGTATATTTATTTTTAAAAAATTTTTTTAATTCAAACTGTCAGTTTTATAGAGAGCCTTTGCACGAATGAACAAGCGAACCGCGAAATCAAAGGGCACAAACCACGGATAGGCAGTTTACATACCATTAGGATATGGATTGAATGTAAAGGCGCAAACGAGCTGGTTTCAATTGAACATGGCATGAACACTAAGACTGCAGTAAACAAAATCTACACAAACACTAAAAGGTCTAAAAAAGAGACATTTTAGTGTTTGTGTCGTTTCTACCTGCATCCTCGGGGTTTATGCAATATTGATTTGACATATGGAAGAAAAATAAAGCAGCGTAAAATAGTCACTTTACAATATGAATTTTATATATGACCGAACCACGTAAATTAAATGAATCTGGGATTTGTTTAGGCAGGGGTAATCAAATGTGGAATATCCACACTTTCAGCGTTAAAAATAAAGCTTGGTGTAGGCAATCTAAACAGGAAGCCTCTCAGACAACCCATAGTTGTACGCGATCAGCGAACACTCCCCCTCCAACTCCCCGTTTATCTGGCTGCGACCCATAAAGCAGCATTTTCTTGCAAACGGCGGCAGCGGGAATAAAACGGTAAAAGAATAGGAGGCCGGAAACATGCATACGAGATGAGGTTAAGATAGCATTAAAACTGTGAGCAGTTGGGCTAGTTGGTACTTATGCATGGTGGAAAATACGCCGAAAAAACACGGACAAAGAAAGAAGCACACTGGACGAGGCTTAACTCGCAACTGAACTTTACTGAAGAAAACGCACAAAAGAATAAAAACGCACGTGCGCAATAATGATGGGCTTTCATTAACCCCCTGGAAACCCTGCCGCCACTGTTGAGTGACCGATAAAAGCCTGCTCCTTATCGGATAAGGCAACAGAAGGAGCACTAATACACACATTCGTGCCATGGGCCCTTATCATGAATGCCTCGTGTTACTCGTGTTCCAATTTCGTTTTGAATTTTCCCATAATCTTGGTATTATTAACCTCGGCCTGACACTCACACCTATCACAATGTACAGTAAAGTGGCCAGACGGGGATTGCCTGGCAGATAGCGGTATGCCCGTTGCCCGCGCTTTCATATCTCGCTTTAGGATGATATGCCACGTGGTGTCAAAACCTGGAACTAGGATGCTTTGTCCCGGAATCCTGGCCATGAAGAAAAAGAAAGAAAAAAAAAGACTGTCTTATTTTTTAATGTTTTTGATTTTGTTCTTTTTTCATTTGGGGACATTAATTTGATCCGCGTGTTTTTATTCTCCGTAGACGCAAGTATGACGAACACCGGTCATTCCTTTATTATCAAAACTACAAGACTGATCGTGGCAATGTTTGTCTTGATTGCAATTCGTAGAGCGATTGCCGCCGAGGTTGGTAAGTACAAGATCATAATAAATTCTCCCAGTTTTGAAGCTGCGCATATTAGAATACTTGGACTTCAATTTCCCATTAGTTCTGGTAGTTGGTAACAATGACGTGAGAAAATAATATACTACAAACGAGTACGTGTTGTTGTGATGCTGCATCAACATCTACTCCCGAAGCTATCAGTTCGTAAACAATTTGTACACTCTCTGCCCGAAATATTCTACCGTGCCAAGCAAATTTTTATATTTCGATTGGCTATTTACTTCTTGTGACAGCTAGATGATGGACATAGAAGAAGGTGAAACCAGGCAGAGCAGGTATAGAAGAAGAAGAGGAGGGGGATTATACAAATGGCGGATCGAGTAATGCACTATTTCGTAAGCTATCTTCGAATTGTATTTTTAGAACGCTACATTTTGCCGCAGTCGACAGGATCCCATCATGTGGATCACCCTCACTATAAAAGATGACACCGGAGAAGAGCTCGTCTCCTCATCTTGCCAGTCTCAAGACGAGGAGGCCTTTTCACTACCACCTCGGATCACTACTCGGGAGTTGATTCTTTCTTTCTTTATTATTATTATATCTTTGTTATTCTTTTTAAATACACAATCGTTGCTTGGACCCATAGCCGTGGAGGCTAGTCGCGGGTCCAACATTAGAAATAACCTTTACAATGCGGCAGGCAAACAAAACAAATGTACGCACATATCAAAGTATTCACAAAAGAATATACATACTAATTAAAACTCGTTTCTGACAAGACATGAATGGACGTCAGTGCCATCCTACAGAAAAGGACTGTCAAGGTCAACATAAAGGTAGCAGATTTTCAGACCTTTATCATAAAGCCCATGGAGGAGGGCCCGGTGAATCCTCAAGACGGCTTCCGCTTCCATTCCGGTCCTCAAGGCGGCTCTCAAACCGGAACACAAGGTGAGTTCCAATCCAACTCCCAAAGCGATTTCCAATTGGGAACTCAAAGTGACTTACAGGCCTGTCCCCAAGAAAATAACCAGGCCTATCCCCGAAAACAACTTCGTCGATCTCGAAAGCCTTCAGCGTGCTGTTGTCACTAACCCCGAGGACCACAAATTACCTTGTCCACCAGACCCTCCTTGCACAACAACAACAAATATTGCAAAACCAACAACGGCTTCAAGCCATCGTCGGACTTTCACGAAACCAGGAAGCTCCACGCTTTCGAATGGTAAAGCCGGACCCGTTTGATGGTCACACAACAAACTCTGAAGCTTGGTTGTAATTTTATGAATACGCTAGTGAGCAGAATAGCTGGCGTTCCAACGATGACAAAGTAAAAATCTGCGACTTTTTCTCACCGGAATGGCGAAAAATTGGTAGAAGCTCCACTTAACGGACCATCTCAACGACCCCGGGAACAGTAGAAAAGGAGTTTTCATTCGGCATTTTAAGAGAATCCCGTGCAGAAGTGAGATAAAGCTATATTCTACAAGTACAAAGCAGGAAGTGTCATGGAATATTTCTATGAAAAACGACGATTGCTCCAGATGGCAGACTACTCCCTACCAGACTCATCCGTAGTCCCGCTGCTTATTCACGGACTTCCGAAAGAGCTGCAAAAACGGGTCCAAGTGAAAGCGCCCAAAACTGTGGAGGGCCTTCTGGACTGTTTTCAACATCTCTGCTTAGATGCGTGGCCCCGAGCAGCGCAGAAGCCTACTGAGGCAACCCTTCAGTCGCACAGATATGGAAGTCTTGGACAAAATCCTTCTCATTGGAATCCACAAGCTGTGCCACGGAAGCAGTGAGCGACTCACCTAGCTACATTTGAGGACCGTGAAACGGCTGAAGTCCAGACAACCAAAAAGAACTGATAAAGGAGGGTGTACAGTCCCACCCCTCGACAACAATGGAGACTGTCTTTTTGTCGCAATCAACACTCTTGTATATAAATGTAAATGTGAATGGAAGAACTTAAAAAGCTCTCGTCGACAGCGGAGCGTCTGTGACTATAGTTAACCAAGAGGATGTCGATCGTGAAAGAACTTTTGAGGGTCGTGCAATCGAGGTTCAAGGCTACGACGGAAGAAATAAATACACACCAGATGGATTCACCTGACCATTCAATATGAATCCCAACAAGTCCAGACCGAAGCTCTAGTAAATAATGAACTAAATTATGACTTGCTACTGTCTCGGCCAGATATGAAGAGAATGCACATCAACGTATACTGGGATGACAAGGTCCAAGCATCTGACACAAACCTTGCCAGTGCAAAGAAAAAGGTAGAATATATGGAATCGGTTGATGATATACTCATCAACTACCCAGAAATAATACCTGTGGGCAAATATCCACCCGCAACCACTTGTTTCGAAGTACCATTCTAGTTGGCGGATACCACCAATGTCAGACGGAAGCCATACAACATGTCTTTAGAAAAGAAACTTTGGCTAAAGAGGAACTAGAAGACATGCTGGATGCCGAAATCATTCGTCCCTTTGTCTCCTCTTTTGCGTCACCAATAACCATCGTGCCGAAGGAAGATGGATCACTACGGCTATGTAACGATTATTGCATGATAAACCGTCAAACCAAACTTTTTCCTTTTCCATTGCCCAGAATTGAGAACGTCATCGATGAGACAGGAGGATGCACAGTATTTTCACGGATTGACTTGTGTAAAGGATTTTACAAGTACCTTTAAGGGAAGAGTACAAGAAATATACTGCATTCGTAACACCATTTGATGTGTACAAGTACAACAGATTTCCCTTTGCCTGGAAGAATTCACCAGCCTGGTTCCAAAAATGATGAACCAACTACTAAGCCCATTTCTAGGAAAGTTCTGTAACGTCTATATCGACGACATAATTGTATATTCAAAGAGTCAAGAAGATCACGGTCGCCATCTGGCATACGTGCTGGAAGTTTTGAAAGGAGCACATCTTAAGATCAATGTAAAAAGAGCAAATTCTTCCAAGGAAAGGTGGTTTTTCTTGGGCGGAACTTCGACGGTAGGTCTAAAACTACCAAGCAAGAATCCGTTGCTCGGATCTCCAGCCTCCGAAAGCCCTTTGACGTCCATTCGCTCAGAGTATTTCTTGGGCTTGCCGGACATTTCAGGTCTTTCATCCAGGATTTTGCAAGAGACAAGGTGCCTTACGCGTCTAACACAGCATGATGTACCATTCGAATGGTCCAACGAGTCTGAGGAATCCTACCAGCATCTAGTGCAAGCGATTTCTTCTGATCTTGTATTGATTTTACCCGATTTTGACCTGTCTTTTCAACTGAACACGGATGCATCTTACTATGGTACAGGTGCTGTTCATTATCAGCATAATCCGATAAAGCCAACATCTCAACAGCTCTCCGTCATAGGGTATCACTCATATACGTTTTCTAAGCCTGAAGTAAATTACACAGGAACAGAAAAAGAAGCCCTAGCTGTTCTCAAGGCCGCGCGATACTTTCGCTCATACCTCGAGGGCCCCAAGTTCAAACTCTTCACGGATCACCAAGCTTTAACGTTCCTCCTATGCATGACTGAACCGAAAGGAAAAACAGCTAGGTGGATAAACGATTTCCAACAATTTGAGTTTGAAGTATTTCATCGTCCAGGAGTTCACCTGAAAGATGCAGATGCATTGTCTCGTCTGTCGATTTCCGAGGTGATGCATGATATGGAGGTCTTCTACACTCCACTGTGGGAGGGAACCGAAAATCTAACTTTCAGCGATGGCAAGGTTTAAGTTCCAGTCACGGCTGTAAGTTCCATTCTCAGGATATACCCTGATAGTCCAAAATCAGGCGGCCATGATGGATTTTGGAAGACGTATAGTAAACTGGCTCACCGATTCTGCTGGCCTGGAATGAAGTAAGACATCTACCAGTATGTGCGTTCGTGTCACGAATGCCAGATGAACAAAGCCAAGCAGAAGTAACGATTCAATGAGATGACTTTGCCAATTCACTCGGATGTCCCATTCGAAGTAGTCCATCTGGATTTTGCCGAATGAAGATAGAATGGTAATGGAGTGGCAAAAACCCAAGCTTTTCTTATAGCCATAGACGAGTGTAGGCGCATCGCTGCCTCAAGAGCAGGAAAAAGAGATGCAAACAGCGTCATTTCAATTCTAGAAAGGGACATGTTTAATAACACTAAGGTGATTGTTTCGGACAATGGTCCTGCGTTCCGGAGTAAAAAACTGGAGCAATGGGCAAGATCAAGGGGAATCGAACTGCGCTTTGCTGCCCCATATCACCCGGAAGCGAATGGCCTCTCAGAACGACTGATTCGAGACTTGGAGCAGTACTTGTTTATGTACCCGAACTTCGTCGGCGGTTGGAAGTATGCCCTTCAGGCAGCAGTGGCCCATCATAACCGCTCACATACTACAGCCCTAGACTGTAGTCCCTACTACGTGGCCTTCGGACTTGCACCTTACTTGCCGGCAGATGTACAACTTGGCATCAAAGATGATCTAGTGCTGACAGAAGAAAAGAAGACCTATAAACAGCAAGAGCTCTATAGGAAAAGAATGAAGAAAAACTGTGACAAAAGATTTCGTTCAGTCCCTGACAATCAAGTGGGCGGTTTCGTCATTGTTAGGAAAGGCATCCATGGAACACACACAAGTTTTCCGGGCCCTACCAAGTGAAGAAAACAGCTACCACGCAAGGTATCGTAAAAGTCATATGGTATATCACTTCAACAAATGTCACTGAATGCGCCACCATCGGAAATGTGTTTCCATTCATCCCAGGAGGAATGAGTAAAAAAAGTTGGTATAATGTGACAGCTAGATGATGGACATAGAAGAAGTAACAAGGCAGAGCAGGGATAGAAAAAGAGGAGAAAGGGGGATTATACAAATGGCGGGTCGAGTAAAGCACTATTTCGTGAGCTATCTCGAATTGTATTTTTAGAACGCTACACTTCTTTCAAGTGAATTTTCACTCATTTATTTACCACTATAAGAGACCCTCTGCAAGATTTTTTCAGAACGACAGTTCGGATGAAAATTTTCTTTTAAAATCCTGGAAGGTTGTTGCTTTTTCTTTCGTGGACCATAAATATTTTTCCAGCTTGTTTAAACAGTGACCCCAATTAACTGTCAATTATCTAAAAAAACAGTCTCGCACACGTTACTTGAACAAATTGAGAACTTACAATTACAATTACTCTTGGTCAAAAAGTATTCTATAGATAACTTGAGAAGAAAAGTAATTTGAAGTCACTTGAACAAGAAACCGTTACACTGTTGATTACTTTAGATTTTCGAAAACGACCAATTTATCTGCCGATTTGAAAGCATCTTCTTTTGTACAGTTCATTATTGAATTATAATCAGCAAATTTTAAAATAATTATCTTCTTCATCCACCTTTTTTGCTAAACTGTCCTCTTGTTGGAGGCTTGATTCGATGATACTTTGTTCAGACACTTTTGCGAAGGGAACGGTAAAGAAGTCACACTTAAAAGTAATTTCAGTACTTCCAAAAGTGATCAAATTAACCATATGATTACTTCCCAATAAATGTATTCAAGTGATTACAAAATTGCACCACAAACTAATGAATTACAAGCTAATCAGATTAGTTGTAATAAGTAGCGTACACGTCTGCATTGAACCAGAATTGTGCTCGTTACTTGAAAAATGTAATGGATTACAACTACAAATCAACGAGCCTCAAATGTATTGGATTACCATTACAAATTACTTTCGCTTAAAAGTAACGAATTAATTTACACGTTACGTTACAAATTACTTTCACGTTACTTTGTCTATGCACTTGCCCAGAAAACAATATAAAGAATTTTGTTATTTTTCAAAAATGTTCCCCAACACTACTTTTCATTTCTCATACGTCCGTGTTATAGGAGTCGTTGTAAAAATAAAATATTGTACATGAGAGAAAGAGTGTACGTGTGTACTCCGTTCACCTGTAGGCTGACAAGGCACCGAAAGCTGCAACCACACCCCCCATTCCGCTAGCTTACGGCCTCCGTAAATGATCACTGGAATTGTGCAAACAAAGCTAGCGGTGGGCATGCTCAGTAGCAGCGTCTACCTCCTCTACGAGATTCGGAGCTAAAGAAGCGATCTACGAAAGTTCCCTTTTGACTCGGGTGTTTCGCCTGTTATTCACAAGAAAAGAAAAACTTGGTTCTAACGTTACAATGTATAGCCAATGCCGAACGCAGGTGTCCTAGCTTACCTTGACGTGTTTCCTTAGATTAAAGTTTGTTGTTCTTGCTCATGACAATGTGTGTTTTCTTGGCAAGCAAAGTATGCCCTGAAATTCTGTTTCCGTTTTCCTTAATGCCCTGAATTTTGAACATCTCATTAAGGGATGGCCATGGAAATAACGGATACTCTATGGCCAAAAACTCGACCAGTCAGACAAGAAGTGGCGGTTACGGGTTATCGATCGTTCATCGGTTCTCACTTTCATACCAGTATTCGTGGAGGCCAGGGGAGGGAGGGCATAGAGAGCGAGAGAAGCGGTGGCCATCGTTCTCACAAAACAATAGAGGGTCACACCACTTTTACGCGTTCTCTCTCTTTCTCTGTCAGTACTCCTTAGATGGCCTAACCCCCTCCTTTTTTATGTTGACAGTTGACTGTAAAGTGAGGAGTGGACCCGACCACCATGCCTAGACAAGTAAACCGAAATAAGTAACGTCCGTACATTCGAAGACGATGCTCTTAGCCTCGCGCCGGGTGCTCTTTAGCCGTGCCTCAAGAGCGTGCAAGAATACAGTAGCGCACATCAAAGACAAAGATAATTCGATAGTGATGCAAAACTATCGATAAATTGGCTATCGATACTATCGATAGTTTTTCAAAAACTATTGATAGTGCCGCAGAACTATCGATAGTGGATTATCGATAGTGCTATCGATAGTTTTTGATTGTTTTTCGATAGTCGACTATCGATGGTACTATCCATACCTTTCGATAGTAGACTATCGATAGTACTATCGATAGTACTATCAATAGTACTATCGATAGTTTTCCGATAGTCAAATTTTTAGCGACTATCCATGCTATCGATAGTACTGTCGATAGTTTTGCACCACTAGAGCGAACAAAGTTGCCGCACCGCCGCTCGCCTCCCTTCCTCCTCTCTTCGCCCAAACTCCCGTCTTCGTCATCACTGAAAGCTGAACCAAAGTTGAGATGGTAAGTGCTTGGGCTAATTGGTGTCCCATCTGAAAAAATAAAGCGAGAAACAGAAAAGAGGCACCCTCCGGTTTAATTTCTGGCAAGAAAGCATTCTTGAGGTCCCGCACTATGGCAAGACGATACACCTGCCTTTACCTTCTGTCTGTGAGGCCCTGAACATTTGGCTCAAAACTCTCATTGGTTTTTAGTATTATTATAGCCTTCCTTCAGAACCAGGATGAACTGACGGCGCTTAAATTGTTCGACCTTCGTCGTACAGAGAGGTCGTCGCACGCAGTAGCCTACTGGACACTTTTTCGCTATGTTGCAGTGATGTCAAACGTGGTTGGCTGTAACTACGATTCTTTACAGCCGTTACCTGCCAATCCAATCCTTGTCAGCCTTTTGAGTTTGTCAACCTCCTTCGCTCGTGTTGCCGCACTTTCCGCCTTATCTTCATTCGGGCTCAACTTGCTCTAGTCCTCAGCCAACACCTTGTCCCACTGGTCGGCCATAAGAGTGAGCATAGTCGGCCCGCGGCCATGCAAAATAGAGCGACATTCGGTGCATTTGGCAGAAGGACATGAAGGTCGGCTGCGACCCATCTAGCGGCAGGGATGGCAGTAAGGAATTCGCCCCGGCACAACCACGAGGACCATGCTTCCACTAAAGCGCAGCTGGTGTGGTAGGCGGTCAAGGGCGACGTCTTCGCGAAGCGCCGTATCAGCAATTCGGGCGATGGACCTGACTCCGTCCAAACTCCCGACCTTCCACAGGCCGTAGGTCAATTACTTGACTTCGCCACTGTCAGCGAACGTCCCACGAATGGCATCGTTCGAAGCATCGAACGACAACCCGCAAAGCTTCACACCGAGCGCTTGCCTGGTAGGGTCCACGGTGAGGCATGCGCTTCTGTCGACAAGGAGCCGCCCTGCTTCGGGCATTTTAAGCTTTGCCGCATCGGTCTTTAATTTATACATGAGACGGACATCACATACGACCCTATTTTGTCCCTTTTCCTGAGGACCCATGATTTTTCTAGCGGCTTCCTAAAGATCTTGATGTCACACAATCGTCAAGATGCAGCAAAAAACGGCACGCTTTATATAATACTGCTGGTACGGTAGGCACATTAATGCGGTGGTCCGTGGGAGCAAATAAAACCCAGTTATCACGACCGGCGTCGGCCGTTATCGCCGTACTGGACTGGCCTTCTATTCTAAGTTTAATTTTATCGAAAGCCGCAAATAAAATGACTCTGTTATAATTACTCTCTCTGTCGTATATTTGCATAAATAACTTAAAGATTACACATGTATTTTGTTGCATGACATGTTCATATTGACGTAAATATTGATTGCCCTAAGCTGCTTAAAATATCTATAAAATATGTGGCAGCTAGTATGCTTTTCTCATTTGTTTATATTTTCTCCAGAAATCAAAGGTGCGGGAAGCATCGCGTCGAACTGTGACGGCGTGATTAAGGGTCTTTGCAAACCCAATACACATGGTCCTCTGAAATTGGTAAGTAGCGCAGAAGACAGAGGCGTGTCTTCGATATCTTTACACCGTGGACACAGAACGTGCAAACATATATTATAAAGTCAAATACAGCCGTGGAACTTTAATATTCTCACGATTGACAATAGATGAAGCTACGGATGACTAAAGGAAACTATACGTTTAATGAGGCGAACTTGGGCCCAAAACAAAATAGAAGAAGGTTAGCGTCGCTGGCGTCGATGACGGCGTAACAGCAAGATCGATCGCTGGGGCGAGACTGACTCCGGCTCGCCATGCGGATCCCCTTTTGTACACGCGTATAATTCTGGAACAATCGTCGTAGAAGATTTGGCAAGTAGAACATTCAGACCTCGAACAATCAACAGGGTTCTCGAATTGTCCAAAACGCGACAGTTACATAAATCACCAAAAGGTGTGTCGGTTCCCACTAGTGGATGGGCCGAATAGTTCGGCACATGCCGAGCTTTTTGAACGAAAGCTCTGCAAAGATTCGGTAAAAATTCGGCCAATGTCTGCGAACGCGCGAGAATGCGCCGATGCAATGGATTGCAAACGGGCGCCGTGCGGTCGTGCGGTTTCCATCGTGCAGTGTAGTACCAGTGGTTACAGCGAGGTATGGAGCAGGCAACACGGTGTATGTGTTTGTGAGCCTTTGCGACTGTGGTTCTTTTTCGTATTTTCTGCCTCAAGAACAGAAGATCGATTAGTAATTTACGCAGTTCACTGCCCAAGTGACGAATGATGCGGTATATTCTGGATAACGTGATTTTCATTTGACCTTTCTAGTCATGCAACGAGGTAGTTGAAGCATTGACTGACAATTACTTTAAAGCAATCCTCGGAATTATATAACGGTCCCGTTTTTGGCCCATAAGTAGTTTGTGCCAAAACAAAATAATATTGCTTTTAGCATTATTTCGCGGTTTTCATGTATCTGCATAACACTAAACACAAAACCATCATGCTCGACGTTCCCCATCCGGCATTCCTAACTCTTCCCGTCTTTCTAAACGTCCGTGTGTGTCCTAACACCAGAAATCGGCATTTTAAAGGTCACAAACGAGACGTTCCGAGTGACAGTAATAATCTCTGGAGAAGGGGAACAAAACGGAAAAAAGGGCAAACAGAAAGCTCCAAACACAGCTAAGCGACTCGTGGGTGACCAAAAAGTCGCCTGGTCCTGATATCAAACCAGGGACCTCTTCATTTCTAGTGGAGCGCTCTACCTACTGTTGGTAGAGCGCTCCATTGTAAATAGAGGTGTCCCTGGCACTACTGAAAAAATCCGCCTGAGACCACGTGGATTTTTTCGGTCGCCTCCCAGTCACCTAGCTGTGTTTGGACATGTGTGTTTGTACTTTGTCCCCTTTGTTCCCCTTCTATAGAAGTTATTACTGTCATTCCTGTCCAGCTCGTTTGCACCATAGCATTAATCGCATTACAAACACGTTGCGAATGTGCGACGCGCACTTCTCTGCAAAGCTGACGTCAAGTGATTCAAATTAAAATTCATATTCACAATAATATTAATTGTTATCTCTTTGATGAAGGCTCAGAAACCGTTGCATTCGTTTTTGCGCACGAAACGGTAGCTATCAAAGAAAGTAAAAACGCAGTGTTATTGCCTTTATTTTAACAATGTAAACACCTTTGCAGGCTGGCGCTTATGAGACCTAAAAACCGAAATTCTAGTGGCTTATTTCGTGATTGCGGTCGCTACTACCCAACCTCGGTGTCACGCCACTTCAGGAAGAAGTCACTGTAAAATTTCGAGTAAACACGAAAAGACTACACCGATGCAATTATCTTGTAGAGTATCACCTTATTTAGTAATAACTGTGTCAATATGCTACGTACGTTGCATTTAAGTGGAGGGAAAAAAATTATTTTTGCCAGAAAAAACTACATATCAACGTTAACTCTAGTAACAATGCATTTTTTCCAGAATCTTTGCCGAATCTTCAAAATAGTTCGGCAAAAGTTCGGATTTGCCGAATCCCAAGATTCGGTGCGGCGATAGCGCTGCTCAAACAAAAAACTTTCTCGACAGCCGAATTATTACTTTTTTACAGTTAAATGACATCAGGCGCTTTAATGACCCGATGTAGCGCGAGAGTCAGTTGGCGCCGTTAGAGGTCAGGAACGCTAACTTGGCTACGCTGGGAGAAAACCTTTAATTTTGTCCTCTCTGTTCGCAAATTTTACAGCTTCCGTTTAACATTCATGCGCCTATTTTCGTTTCGGCCACTATGCTGCGCACTATTTTCCTGTAAACAGGGTAGAAGCGGTTGCTGCCTGATTTTCAGCTTTGTTTCTTACGACGGGTGGCATGGCTTTATCTGCAGTGTCGAACAGTCCACACTGTGCGAATTAATGCGTTGTCAAGCGTTGGTAGAGCGTCTGTGCGAAGCGATATTGCGACGAGCGTTCCATTTATCCTGAAATCATGCAGAGGCTGCCGGGCAAGCTATGTTCACATTACAGATGCAAAGCGTCATTGCTTCATTAGTGACGCAATTTAAATCGCAACAATTAAGCATTGATATTTGGTTCAGACTACGAGCAGAAGACTTCAACGTGCTGAACTTACCCAATACTCGTGGGTGAGACAATTAAGGGCCGTCAGTTCTACGCATATTATCAATACGACCAACATATATTAGAGAACGTCCGACAAATGTTTTTGGTCTACCAGTCATGGGGCTTCCGGCCCCTGCCGACCGGACAGTCATTTTCTGGACCGTGCCGGTAAAAGCCTAAAGAAATGAACTCATGGGGTCTTGCAGTCCTGTGGTAGCGCGACATTATTATGTCAGTTATACGCCATGTGTTTTTATTCACCTGTCGCCAAATTTCAACTTAAGCAGCGATCAATGTGAAGGAAACGACCCTCAGCGTTAATTATCACCTTTATGGTAATAACGGCAAACACACATTTTCTTGCAAGTGACGCTCACCGTCTGAACGCAGCATCAGTAGCGTAGTGCATTGTATTCAACGCACACGGCACGTCATAAAGCACGTCAGACAACTGCGTTAGCGTGGTCAGAGCGTGTTGCCAGGCGCCAGCCACATCGGCTATGACGAGACACAAAACTATGCGGTCTGCAAGTTCGCATGCTCATTGCCCAGAGTTTGCAATGTCGTTATTCCGCCGCGCTTGAATTGGCAGTATATACTGTGTACACCCTAAGGAATGCCTGCGTGTCGACTTACCCGCATAACACACAAAGAGCCAATCTCTGCGATCTACAAAATCAGCTCAGCACATGATGAGGCGGAACACCTGTTTATATCTCGAAATTAAATCTGCACTGTGGCATTGTGCAATGCAAGCATGACGCTTTGCATCGCGGAATGTCACAGCACAGACTTTATTTTTAGGTTTAAGCGTATGTTCCGCCTCATCAATCGCTGAGCTGACTTGTAGATCGCAGAAATGGCTCTTTGAGTGTTTTGAGGTTAAGTAGACTCGCAGAAATTTCTTAGAGTGCAGAGAGAAGACAAAATATATCTGCACCCATCTCTGACTGCAGAATCTAGTGGTTAGGCACAAATAATTTCACCTGCTTCTAGTGCAGAGGGTGCTGTGGCGTTCGGCACTGAGCCGCCGAGCTCGAGTAGTCTGCGAGTGTTAGCAGTAAGGGAACCCGTGATCTGTATGAAAGTGAACACGCGATCACTGACCGCTTTATACTAACAGCGTCATGAAATATGGCAATGCTGGCTCGGGCGCCTCATCTCGCGAACGCCATATCTGGTTCGTAAAGCGCACACGGCGCCATGACCTCTGCTTTATCAGGTTAACAGTACGGATCAGTCCGAGATTTCGCAAACGCCTTTACATATTAATATTAATATTTATATGTTGGTTTTGCATGTTATAAAAAGTAAAAGCCAAAACAAAAAGCTTGTAATCTTGCTACTTGACCAGGCCTTGCCTACTTCACACACTACGCCAACAAACAGAAAACTATTTCAGACAACGAATGAAGCATGTAACAGACTAGCATTAAAGTTGTTGCACTTTTTGCCAATTTGAAATCTCAGGCTACGTAACATACTCTTTAATTTTTTAGTAATATCTACGTTTTACTTTCCAGCTTATTAGATTGCAATGTACAGTTTAAGAAAGTTGATCATATTTAGCGCGCGGAGTTATAACATGAGCATTCTCGGCATGTCGTGTTGTGTACTTCTGATGTGTTGTCGCCACACCTGGCAATCCAGAAGATTTTTTTATGTGTATGTTCTATTGCTACATGATGTACTTGCAGCAAGTAAATATAAATCACTCTTAACGTAACTCTTAATGTTTGAAAATATGGTGCACGTGATGTTTCGATTATCATCATGCAAAAATATGTAGGTAACGAATGTGCCCTTGAACTCTGTTTTGCTCGGACGGAGTCTGACCTCTCGGACGACGGATTCCCGGCCTTCGGCGCCTGACGTACGGATTACATCAATCGTTCTGCTAGTCGCCCACGATTTGTACATCTTTTATATATTTATATATCTTCCACTATAATTTTGAAAGACCGTGATTGAGATATCACGTGCACCATTTTTTCAGCCATTGATAGTCACTCCGATGCAATTATAAATTTTGTTTCTCGCGACCACTGCCAAGGTTTGATTCGCGGCTTCTGGATGACCACAATCGAACTTTTCAAGACGCGCTGGAACACTCCCAGCCCGCCTTCGGCCAATGGTGTCTTTTCATATGCTTCCAATACTTCCCAATAAATGGCCGTACTCTCTCTCCTTACGAATGGGTGCCATATTTGAGCGCGTTAATTTTCTTCCAGGTCGAAGTGGCGGCTCGCGATTGCAAAGTCTTTTGCACTTATCAAGGTACACCAGAGTTTGTGCAAACTGAATATATACGTTATTTGAACATTAAAAAGGAAGAAGCTACTATGCCAGACGGAATGCCATGCGCTTTTGGGGCGGTGAGTTGTTTTTCACTAAAATGTAAAAGGATGGAGCCAAATCTGTTCCTAACATGGTGCAACGACGAACAAAAATGTGTCGGGTTTGACTAGCGCTATGATTACATTCTAAGAAATTAGTGTCGTAAAAGTTTAAATCTGGACTGAAAGCTAAATTGTGGTCCGGAACGTCGTTGGCATCTCGATAATTATATTTTGTATTGTTCATAATTGGCGCGTTAACATTGATAATATTTGCATAAATGTTGCGATAGTATTTTGAGCAGTGTATGGTTGCATATCTGATTAAAGCGCACACAGATACACGCATTTTTCTACGCAGGCATGCAACAAGGACGGGAAGTGCTTTTGCAAGTTCTGCGACACAAAAACACAATAAAATAAAATGCCGAAGATGAACTGAAGATATGCAGAGGTGCTACCGCCCTAAAGAAGATGAGGAAGTTCTCATAAAAATTGGTTTCTTTCTGTGCGACTCAGTTTCATATTTTTCCTACGCTTTTTGTACATGCAGGCATTTTCATTTTTTTCCTACTCTTTTTGAACATGCAGGCATTTTCATTTATTTCCCGACGTTTACGCAATGTTCCATTTATTGCACTGCAGCAACAAGATACGCTGCCGTAGCACGCATTTTTATGTTTTATTCGGATTTTATTTTTGATTCAAAATGCCTAATTGTGTCAAAACTAAGAATTCCTTTTATTTTTTTAGGAAATAAACAGTTTTTTTCCGGAATTAACAATATAGAGAAAATATCAATCTAACATTTTTTTGCTTTCTGCAAATCTGAAAAGAGGACGGATAAAAATTTAAAAGATTCATCAAGTCATTTGCGTATAATTGTAATCATGAAAGTAATACAAGACTCTTGAACTATAGATTGTTCGAGGTTGGTGTGCTCTAGCATATGTATGCTAGAGGTTTATGTGGTGCTGATGCGCGGTTTTCAATTGAAACATACAACAACCAGCATAAACTTGACTTCCTGTAATGCATTTTCATGAGAAAAGGTGGGTGCATTTTTCTCTGGGCTTGATTACCAGATCAAATATAACAACAAAAAAATCGAATATAATAAATATATTCCGAACCTTTCTCGGTTGCGTAGAAGAAAATTAGGATCAGTTACAGGGTATTTATTTCAAATCCTTGAGAATAAACACTGCAAAAATGCTCGAGGGCATATACGCTCTCGCGTAACGTATGCATGACGACAGAGCTCGGCGCTTGCGTAATTCGCTGTCATTGTGACGTCATCGTTTCTGCCCCGCCTCCTGAGCACAATTCGGAGGATTTTCAGGCCATTTTCGATTTCGCTCGCGATTCCGCTCCCATGCCTCATCTGTACTCTGTCTACGATGTGCTACTTCAGCTCACCGTAAACGGGTGTCCAAACAGGATCACTTCAGAACGCGTGAGGCGACACAGTGAAAGTTGAAAGTCCGGCAGTCCGTTTTCTGTTTGAACATGCACCAGGCAAACATGACTGTGCGACTCCTTCCTCCGCCCCTTCTGCTTATTTTGACGTCGGTACTCGTGTGACTTGACGCCACACGCCACCTGCCAATGGCGTGCCTTTCGCCTGTCTATCTGTTGTGCCGCGCAATCATATCCTTCTCTTTCCCGTTTTCGGACTCGAAGAGCAGCGGAGGCCTTGAACGATTGACTGACAGCCAATGAGTGTGCGCTGTCCGGACCCAGCGATGAGCATGCTCTAGACCTCAGTGAAGGACATAAGCGGACCTTGGTGGATTTCTTTTTAACTTTTTCTTACTACCCCCCCCCCCCATCAAAAACAAACAACAAAGGTGACATTTCAAGCTAAGGCTACGAGGCATCTCCTACTCCTTCTACTCTACAGGGAAGCTTTCCTACCGGCAAAAAGAACGGACGGAAGTGGAGCACCGCACTTTATACGGCAGTGAAGTGTCGCTTCACGCGTTCTTGAAGTGACCTGTTTGGAGAGCCCTTAAAGTCGCGTTATTCGAGCCGCCCGGACTTCCCAATGTCTAGCCTTACGGTGTTCAGCTTCGTCTGCCTTGATGGTCCGGCACGCGTTCCGGCACAATGCGGGTGTCGACTCAATACCACCTAGAAGACAAGGCCTGCGAATGACGTCATTATGAGTGGATCCCAAGCACGTCTGAAGCGGAAAACCCTGAAGCTACTTGGAAGGCAGACACGTTCGTTTTGTCTTCACTGTTCAAAAATTCCATCAATCTACAAACGGAAAACCCGAATAGAACCTGTCTCGTTTTCTGGCAATGCATCTAATTTGCTGTTTGCTTTCAAACACGGTAACTATACCATATGCATTAAAATGTGCTATTGAGGCAATAAGCATGAGCTTATCCGTAGCAATAAAAAGAGCCTTACAAGATTACAATTTATAGTCGGTACAACTGGTATACGCGAATTGAACGCGCCCAAAAGTGCCAAAAATCCAGCAATTTTTATATAACTCTTTCAGGCCGCGGAAGTACAGCACCCGTTAGCCGTGGTTCGCCGCGCGCAGGAAGACATCTCCCTCCCGCGCATCCGCAAGCCGCTGCCGGCCGGCGCGGGCCCGCGGGCTGCGGGTGCTGCCGGCCGTGCGGAAGCTTGCAAGCTCGACGTTGTTGTCGCGTCGTCAGTGGCGTTCTACAGTGCGTAGAAGGCTTTATTTTCCAAGTTACGTAAATGTTAAGTATTTCCTAACGCAGTGTTAGCTTACTATCTCTAAACGTGTCGTATATTCCAAGTTCGGGACGCCCAGCGTGTAGCGTCTGGCCTTCCCAGCCGCATAGAGCTAGGCCTTTGAGGCTGAACCTCACGTAAGCGATTTAGCCAGCGACGAGACAAGCGACGGCGACAGCGACGAGAGCCAGCGACGAGCGACGGAGATTTCTCAATGTCGCTCGGTTTTCTGATTTCTAGAACACGTCGCTCATCGCCTTGGTTGCTTGCCCCCGTCGCTTTCATGCGGTATGCCTCGTCGCGCGACTGATCGAGCGACAGTGAAGCGGGTCGCCGTCGTTTGCCTCGTCGCTCTCCAAATCGCTTGCATGCGATTTATACTTTATAGTTTCTGATTCGGGGCGGCATACTGCCCGACCTTACTTAGTGGTTGGGCACTGGGAGAGGATGGTTTCCGCAGTATTCTCGCATCCCCGTGCCAAGCCACTGTCAAGCCGCTGTCAACATTCGTGACTTCAACGCGTCGAATAGACTACTTCCATAAATCCCTGCATGCAACACGGCGCTCGCTGCACTCTGGGAACTAGTTGGCCAGGGAGGAGAGTGTCATGGTTTCGGTTTCGATCAATCGACACGTCGACAAGAAATTATACACAGAGCGTGGACTATAAACGGCCGTTATCTCATGTTTTCTGGTCCCGAGAGCGTCATTTGTGGTCTCTAAACTAACCTAAATGGCCAGACCTTGAAGCTTTAGCACAAGTCCGAGACGTATAGCTTGTCTTAACGCACGCTTGTTGTATTTTTGTACTTGAGCCTTTATGTTAGCGTTTCGAGGTATGTGGACGAGCCAATGCTCGGAATCTCGACGCTGCGAAGCTGGGGATCTTGCTTGTGTACGAATCAACAAGCTGTAGCAAGCAATAAGTATGCATACATCGAGCTCGCGCCTTTACATTAGTGTTGTTGACCAGAAAGTGTGTTTGTTTCGTGCGTCCATAGGTAACTTTTTGCAATTACTGTTTTTCTTAATACGCCTGAGTTCGTGAGGTAAAACTTGGAGTCGCCATTGAAAAGCTCCGTTTAAACACACTTCTCATCTCTTATCTGTACTGCCCCGCAGCACTGCACGAAGTGAAGTCCCCACCCGCTTGCATTCCACTAATATTCAACATCGCGTATGCGCATAAAGTTATCCTGCAATCTTATAGGCACATTCGCACATACAACCCGTTTTAAGAAAGCAAAAGTCGAGCACTTGTGTGAAGAAGGTCGCACCGTTCGCCGGAAGTGCGCAGGACGGGCATGAACCCCCATGCGGTGCGCCAAACGAACAAAATGGACCCTTTCCGAGAAGCGTTCTGCGCACGCGCGAGCGCCCGATGCCATGCGGCGGAAGTCGGCACGAAAAATCGAGGAAATTCGGAAGGAGGCTGTGGATCAGCGAGTAGAACACGTGATTGCAGCATATATATGATTGTGTTACACACAAAAAAGAAAGTGGACAAAAAGAAAAACACGACGGGAACTGGTAGCGTAGCTCCCATTATCGATTGGTAGCGCAGGTAGGTCACTTCCTCGATTGTTAGTTCTGGCAGCCACCGCCTGGTGCCGTCAGTATGTGGAAAAGGTTCCTTATTGAAAACGCAATTGACGGTCGCTAATGGCCACAATATTTATTATGTGTTTGCTTTCTTCCTGATTGAGTATGCCGAGATAATTTCAGACACACCGTTAAGGCACAGATCTTGGCGCGTCAGTAAAAGCTCGTCCAAAATGTCTTAGCGAGGAGTAGGGGACGCTTGTTAGGGCCTCCGTCGTAGCTAGCCGATCTCAGCTAGTCGATCTCAGCGGCTGCCCTGTGCGCCGAGGTGTGGTCTGAAGGGGTGTGGCATAGATTTCCTGATTTTCAGAGGTGCCATTGTACTCGCTTGAAATATATCGTAAAAACAGCACCGATTGCTTGACGTGAGGAAAAGTCGGCTACAACATTAATGAAGGGTTGGTGAGAGGACGGAGATCTGGGGAATGCCAATGCCAGTAACGGGGCGTAGTTCAGTTCGACTCAAGCTTGATATCGTCCAATGCACAGATTGCAGCCAGACTTGTTACCGAGGACAGAGTTGTGAAGTACTGAAAGGTCGTTTTTGAGTGCTTGGGTGGCTTCTGAAACTGGTTTAGAATGAATGGAGGTATTTCTGGGTTTTGTGATGCTATAGTCTGTAACAGGCGTAATCCCCTTTTCCGTTGGTGCTGCTGTAGTGCCCTCATCAGCTGGCCCAGAGGTCAAATATGGGATCCGGCCAACTCGTCAACGGCCAACTCGTCACGCAACTCGTCGACGGCCAATTCGTCGAATAGGCCAATTCGTAATAGGGCAATTCGTCGAAGGGCAACTTGTCGAAAGGGGCAATATGTCGAAGGGCGATTCGTCGAATAGGTTTAATGACGGTCCGAGGTAAAAGTTCGTGGTTCCTTGTCATCTTCTAACCTAAATCTTTATTTGTGTTTGGACTAGGGACAGCGCCCTTTTTGGGTTACAAGACGGAAAGAAAAATTACAAGAGGGCGAAGACAGGAAAGTAACTTGAGACAAGTTGAGAAATGGTCATTTCGGGATCGTCTTTTATTTTTTCTTTATTAAATTTTGGAGTGAGCCACCGTAGACTGTCGAAGCGAAGCGGTGTGACTGGTGGGCCAGGTGGGTTAGCATTTATGTTATGATGCGCCGCAGACTGTCGCCGCGAAGCGGCGTGAACGGGTGGGCCGGGTAGGTTAACAAGTGCCCCAGTGATACACGTGCGACGTAGTGATCGTCCCCCACTGCACCGTGAAAGCGGAGAAAGCTGCAAGTTGTTATCTTCGACAAGAAAGAGCACACTCTAGGTCTATTACCGTGAGGCGATATTACGCATTTCTATAGGGCAGGATTTGCTTTAAAATTTCAGGACTAAAAATTATATATTATGGCTTTGAAACAGCGGCGACCAGTTGGCCTCTTCGGCGAGTTTTCATTCGACGAGTTGCCCTATGACGAATTGGCCTATTCGACGAATGGGCCGCCGACGAGTTGGCCGTCGACAAGTTGGCTTTCGACGAGTTGGCCTAGACCCGTCAAATATATAGTGCAGGTCACGATTTGGGGTCCCTACTCGCACCCGGATCAAGTGGGTCGCCTCCTGGAAGGCCTGGGGATGTACTGTTGGAGCGGAATTGTAGGATCAGTATAATGGGCTGCTAAGAAGTTATCCCATACGACGAATCATGCAGAGCCCTTTGAAGGCTGAGGTCTGAGGCTTGCAACGAGATCAGATAGGTAGGTGGTAGGTGGTTGCTTCCAACTGTCGGTGTGCACTTGCCATACCCCTCGGCTTGGGGAGCCCCACGTTAACCCTTAGCTCTCAAGCCCGAGCCCGCTGTACTCGTCATAATTTTGCACCAATAACGCCGAATAACGAGTCCATCTCGTCCAGTCCAGAACCATTTCAAATTTGCCTGATGGATAACGAGTAGCCAGTCTGCTCTTTTATCACGAATTCCAGGTCGTGAACTGTTAACAGCAGACAGGACGTGAAATTCATTTTTTGTTTTTGTTTAGAGTGAATTTTGTCTGGAAATGGGTATCTAAAAATGATGCCTGCGATACTGTTTAAGTAACGCGGCTCGGAAACAGGCTTTTTGGGAGGTGCCACTCATTTCATCAAATGACATTTCCCCGACGGTTCGTTTCATCAACGCAGCGACGTTTTATCAACCGATTGTTTCATCGACACTCGCTCATCGACATATCTTGCTATGTTTCGTCGACAACATTTTTGTTTGGTTAGAGGTGCGCTGGTTTGTTGGTGAGCAAGGGTACGGGTACATGCACGGGGCAGGACCACCCTTACACGCTGCCGCGAAGTGGCATGTACAGGTGGGCTTGGTGGGTCCACATTTTTGTAATGAACTGCTGGAGACTGTCGTCGCAAAGCGTCGTGAACTGGGTGGGTCGGATAGTTTAACATGTGCCCCAGTGATAAACGCACAACAAAATGTTCCTACAGCGTGCACTGTGTGTGTCGATGAAACTTCACAGCACGGTGTGGTAGTATCGATGAAACAATCAGTGTCGATGAAACGAGAGTCGTAAAAAGTTGATGAAACATGTGTCGATGAAACGACAGGGACCCTTCTTTCCGATAGTTCCATTGAAGCTCTGACAATGAGGACTGCGAAGTTGCCTCCAAGAAGTTCAATATGTTTTTTACACGAGTCTGTCTTTGCCAAGGTAGACCAGAAAGATGATGGCAGACTCTGAAGAGCTCGTTCGCGGCTACGGCCTGGTATAATGCAGAGGTAAACATACATCAGAAATATAATTAGGCGGTTTGAGCTGTTGCTTGATTCAAACGTTGTTGATTTTATTGTTATAAAGACAAATCATTCTGCCACTTGCATTCGGACCAAGATCAGGACATCTGAGTATTTGGTATGTTTTCAATTTTGATTTAAATAAATATTTCGATATAAGAAAGCCACAATTCATGAAGTAGGAAGCTGCCCTTGCAACCATATTTTTATTGACATACTTTTAATCATTTATAAATTATTAAACCAATGCTGCGATCCAATATTTTGGACAAATTTTCCTTCTAAAGTAAATTGGAGAAGTTGGTGCGTGTTTACCGGTAACACCTTAGGCCGCGACGCGTCGCGAGTGGGGGTACACGCGTCACGTACCCGGGTTTTGAAGCATAAACATACGACTGATAGGACCTCTGAGGGCAAGCAGAATGTTCGGAAGCATTTGAGAGAACCAAATCTGCTTCCTCAAATTCTCTGATATTTTTCCAAAAGAAGACATCAGCTTTTTAACGTCCAAAACAATACCAAATAAATGTTCGTAATATACGCATCGCTGTCTTTATCATTTGTATGCCACATGTATGTAACAGCTCATTATTGCGAACGAGGGTGCACCCGTGGGTACTATCGCACTCATAGATTACCGTGCAGCTGATTGCGACATGAACACTTGACAAGGACGCATTGTTTCACAGATGAATACATACTGCTTCGAAGGCGTCATTTCAGTAGACAGTAGACAGACTATTTATTAACGCCAGCAAAGATAAGGTCGAAATCGCGTGAAGACAATTACTGTGTTCGCGGTTCACTTATGCCCCTCCCGCACAGCCCACTACAGTTATGAAGAAGAGTTTGGTGACCGCTACATTTTAACGTCGCCCCACGGAAACCACTGCGAAGAAAAGCCGATGCCGTCACGATGTTGAGGCGCAACCTGAGGCAGAAAAGCAGACGGCGTTCGACGTATGTACGATGCTAGGCCTTACTCCCGCATCGAAATTTTCGATGGCAATGCTATCGCTGGATTTTCACACTGTCGCGCAGAACCTATTGCGAGTAAAAGTGGACGCGGTTACGACTTAACGACTTATGCTCGGGTAACTGAAAAATTACATTACAAAACAGAATAATTGCTGCAAGATACTGGAGTCGTATAAAATCTGCCCGGCAGCCATGTTGAAAATATTCATTCGCCAGAACAAGATTGGTTCGGGCAGGTCGTGACGTCACAGAAACACCGGGACGCGATTGGTGGCGGAGGAATACAAGATATCCTTTGAGGGGCATTTGCCGCTACCTTCTTGACTTGTAACCGACTATAGACGGGATTACTGACATTGAGCTTAAAGATGCACTTGTGGGGTGGGGTAACTAAGCCACGTCTTACTACGTTTGCTTGCGCACGCACAATATCCGGTGTTTCGGGAACCAAGGAAAGTGCCCCGGTCTTCGTTCTGTATCGCTCGAGAATGAGTGTATTGTACATTCGTAAAAAGTCAGATAATCGAAAACGCAAGCAGCGCGTTTGGTCGCGGCGTGATAGGATGAAATGAAGCTGCTCAGTCGAAACCAAAACTGAGTGGCCAACTAGTTCCCAGGGTGCATTGCGTGGTATTTCGCCGCGATGGGGAACGTCGGTTTTGGAAGCAGTCTATTAAACTACGGTGCCTGAAAAGAATAACATAAAGGACGAAAACAGGACGACACGTTATTCTCCTCAAACACCGAAACTTAACCAGCACGCTCCATTTCCACAAGTCTATTAAACTAGTTTCGCCGCCGGGTTCAATCTCACTGGTTTAAAGTTCAGCCCTTGATCGGGGAGGGAGATGGGGGGCAATCGGAGAGTGAGGTAAGATTGGATTAGAAGACATGAGCATTTGTCAATTATGTTTTGAGGAACGAAGTATTTTCGTAAGGTCGAAAGCGTAACATATTCTCAATACAGCGTTCGATAAACGAAGCTAGCTTTTAACTTTCTTTTTTTAAATACGTCTGAAAGCATGGTAGAGCGCTGGGTTCCTTTGTTACTCGACCGTGTGAGCGATCTTGGCAGCTTGCTAAATATGCGGTAAAATAAAAGTCTCACTTGCTTGATGCAGAGAAATAGTGCAAGCTTCTGACTCTTAGAAATAGTAAGGGATAATCGTGCGATATTTTTAGTCGCCAAATAAACTTATCCGCGCTGAGCCAGCAGTAAATCATTGTCTTGTTAATACTCGTGTGCGTGCCGCGGATGCTCCATGGCTCCGGGTAGTTCGTGCACTAAATGGTGTAGGGGACGAGGAAGAGGAGAGGCATAGGGCGAGACGCGAGGGACGAGAAGAAAAGGAGAAAAAGAAGAGGTCTAACGGGACAGCACGGGCGGGGCAGTCGAATCCGGCAGAGCTCGAGGGCAGAAGCTGTTTTCATCGTGGAGTCGCGGACCCAGACCTTCACGGCATACCAGGGCCTGCACCATCGAGGCAGACCGACAAAGCAGCGACGGTCGCCACAACCGGGGAGGCCAAGCCAGCGGCAGAGCAGAGAACTGTATTTATAAAACTCCTTCTCATGGCAGCGGGTGTCGTCTGGTTTCTCGGTGAGCGAGCGGAGCGCGGTCCGATCGGACAGGGGCGATAGGACACCCACATTAACTGGCGCTTCCAACGTGGGGCTCGATCGGATTGCCGCTGCTCCTGTTCGTCCCGGGAGGCGACACACATTGCGCCTCGTTCTCTTTTTGGACGGAAGTTTCCGCCCAAGCCCGTTGAGTGTGTTAGTTAGACACTAACGATGTCAAGGTCAGCTCGGAATAAGGGCGTCCCGGCCGACAGCGATGTCCAGGCGGTGTCAGACGTCGCTGCAGGTGCGCAAGAATGCGCGAATGCACAGGCGGACGGCGCAGTGACGCCGGAGGCCTGGACTTTGCCCACGGCTGCGGCGACAGGCGCGAGAGACGTCAGCGAACTTCTACGTTCCATGACTGCGATGTTCGAGACGTTTTCGCGACAAATGGGGACAGCCCCAACAGTCGCGAACGCCGCACCGATGTCCGTGCCCCGTCCACGGTTACGCGTTCCCACACCGAGGTACTCGGGATATTCAGATGCCAAATTGGTGCACGATTTTCTTCAGGACTTGGACGCATACATAATCGCGTTGGGGGCATCGGACGTAACGGCCTTGACGCAGATCGTCCCGATCGCTTTGACGGGTGACGCCGCGCGCTGGAGGCGGCTGCAAAGACCGTTCCAGACAATGGCAGATTTTCGGGTGCGATTCACGAAGGAATTTTTACCTCCCGACGATGAGATGCGGATCAGGGACGAATTGGCTAGCCGCACTCATCACCCGGACGAGAGCCTCGTAGAGTACGTCCGCGCATTACAAGAGCTCTACACGAGGGCTGAGCCTGCAGCGTCCGACGCAGAGAAGGTAGGCTGGGGCAATCCGCCAGCGTCACCCTAGGTTCAAAGCCTACCTGCGTGGACGCGATTTCGTTAACCTAGAAGCGCTTGCCAGAGAGGCGCGAACCGTTCAGGCCGGCTTGCTCGCTGAGCTACAGTATCGCCCCCTCCACGCGCAGAGGAGTCTCTAGAGCCGGGTTGCGCTTGGACAGGACGAGACGCGGGAGCTTGCGACGGCTCACGTACACCGTACGTGGCCGTTACAGGACATAGAAGTGGCGAAACTGCTGTGCCCCGCGCCTTGGATCCCTTCGCTTTTGAACAGAGGCGCAGAGCAACCAACGCGGGCTCTTCCAGGGCACATCCCCGTAGGGGAGGCTGCGCAGCCGACCACCGCGGAGTCGCGGATCATTACGAGGTTGAGTAATGCGGATTCTTGGGCAGTTGGTATTGACACTTGGATAACATAATTGCGCTTTACGACAGGGACGAAGAGTAGGAACGAGACAACACAATGCGCTAACTTCAACTGGTCTAATTGTCAGAAAATCAAGGGTATAAATACTCTGCATCATCGCGCCATTCAACCAATCCCTTGCCACGCCAATGCTCGCAAGTACTGTGTCGCTTTGTCGTCCAAATCGATTGACGCCACGCTGACACATCGATCGCCGTAGTTTTTTATCAATTCTGCCTCTATAATTTCCCTTAACGTTTTATCTCTGTGTTTTCTAATAACAGTGCACAAATTAAATTCAGGTTTACACCCACAGTCATGGCAGTGCATCGACAAATGACCGTCACGCTGTCCGCGGACAGCGTGACACCGTGAACGGACAGCGTGACGGTCATTTGTCGATGCACTGCCATGACTGCGAGTGTAAACCTGAATTTAATTTGTGCACTGTTATTAGAAAACATAGAGATAAGACGGTTAGGGAAATTATAGAGGCAGACCTGATAAAAATACCACAGGGATCAATGTGTCAGTGTGGCGTCAATCGATTTGGGCGACAAGGAGACACAGTTCTTGCGAGCATTGTCGTGGCAAGGGATTGATTGAATGGCGCGAGGATGCTGGAGTTTTTATACCCTTGATTTTCTGACAATTCAACCAGTTGAAGTTAGCGCATTGTGTTGTCTCGTTCCTACTCTTCGTCCCTGCCGTAAAGCGCAATTACGTTATCCAAGTGTCATTACGAGGGACGCGGGAACTACAATGAGCCTCGGCGTGACACTGCATCGCGGGGTGGTAACGGCGGACATACAGCACACAATGACAGAAGTCAGGTCAGGTGCTTTAAATGCAATCAGCTTGGGCATATCAAGCGTCAGTGCACATGGACGGCAGCTCCCCCCCATGGGCCTCAGGGAAATGGGAGAGGCCGGCGCCACTAATTGGACTTCCCGACTCACGGTTGCCGGCCACTGCCGAGGCCCCTCATCGGTCTGCTAACGGGGCTGGTGTTGCGGTCAGCGACAGGTTGGTGTTTGCCCCGTCGGCATGTCGAACTCAGGGTTCGACATCTGAGAAGGGGCCATACGTGCGCGTCGACATCGGTGGTAACATTTATTACGCACTGAGTTGACACCGGTTCGACCCTTTCCCTAATCGGCGACACAGTCTACGAAGACTGTCGCCGAAGAGCACTTCACGTGCGGGAAGTTTCCATCGCGTTGCGTTTAGCAGCAGGATCGGCTAGGGCACAAAGCGCAATACGGCTTCACCTTAGCCTCGACGGCAGACGAAGGAGGCAGCGTTTTCTCTATCTGCCAGACATGCAAATTCCTGTGATCTTAGGACAGGACTTCGTCTGCCGGGAGGGGATTATCATCGACTTGAAGAATAACGGGTACCACTATAACCCGTTGACTCCCCTTATCCCCTTTGCCGTCCCACCGAGTTTCGGTCAGGGCATAGAACGCTCACTCGTCGGATCACGAGAGGAGCAAACATTAGCTGCGCGAGTCGTATCGGGAAACGTTGAAGTGATTGTTGCTTCTTACAACGGGCCGGTAGAACAACGGCGGAGACTAGCAGACGCCCTGCATCGACACGCAGCTATGTTTACCGAGAGGCCTGGACTTACGAACATTTTACAACATAGAATTGACACAGGAGATGCTAGACCATGGGGTTGTAATCCCAGACCGCTGAGTGCGCACAAGCGAGCTCTCCTAGATAAGGCTCTCGATGAAATGATAGACACAGGGGCCGTGCGGCCGTCACAGAGCCCCTGGGCTTTTCCGGTAGTCTTAGCGCCAAAGAAAGATGGCACCGCTTGCCTCTGCGTTGACTACCGCCGACTTAATGAAATGACACGAAGGGATTCATATCCCTTCCCATCTATTGAGTCCATCATGTACTCGTTGGGTAGCGCGAGGGTTTTCACTACCTTGGATTGTAGTAGAGGTTTTTGCAGATCCAGGTAGCACCAGACGATGTCCAGAAGACGGCGTTCACCTGTCACAGGGGTCTGTTTGAGTTTATCCGCCTTCCGTTCGGATTGTCTAACTCACCATCGAGTTTCCAACGGCTTATGGACATCGTGCTGGGGGACGCGAAGTTTAACTTTGCAATGGCATACATGGACGACGTTGTGATATTCTCAAAGTCGTTCGAAGAGCACCTAGCACACCTTGAGATTATCTTAAGTAGGATGAGCAAGGCGGGACTAACGATTAATCCAAAAAAGGTGCAGCTCGCGGCCTCAAGAGTTAACCTTCTAGGTTTTATTGTAGATGAGGGCACCTTGAGGCCGAGTGAGGATAAGTTGAGGGCCATCCTTGATTATCCACCACCGCATGACGTGAAAAGCCTTCAAAGGTTCCTGGGAATGGTCGGTTTCTATCGGCAGTTTATCCCAGGGTGCGCTGAACTCGCCCGACCATTGAACCTGCTGCTCCACAAAGGCTCCAAGTGGGCCTGGGGCCGAGAACAAGAGGTAGCTTTCTCTTCACTCACGAAGGCGATAGCAGATACAGCCAGCCTGTGCCTGCCAGACCTTAACCGTCCGTTCGTTGTACAGACAGATGCGAGCGACTACGGTGTCGGAGCGGTGTTATTGCAGGAACATGACGGGCAGCTACGACCAGTGGCATTTGCCAGTCGAACCCTTACGCCGCCAGAACGCAATTACAGCGTGACGGAAAAAGAGGGGCTAGCCGTCATGTTTGCTCTAAAGAAATTCGACCTGTATTTAGACGGGACCACCTTTGTCATTCAGACAGACCACGCCGCTCTAACTTGGATTCAAAGGTTGAAAGAGCCGGCGGGGAGGTTAGCTCGGTGGGCACTCACTTTGCAGCGATACTCCTATACAGTCGAGTACCGAAAGGGCTCGACCAACAAGGTTGCAGACGCACTTTCTCGGGCGCCCCATGATAGTGGTTGGAAGGAGGGGACGCAACCAGGGGATTGCGAGAGACGAGTTTCCTGCGCGGCCGCTCATGAGCGAGACAGCGGGGAGGGATCGATGCAACCGGAGCTCGTAGCAGTGTTAGGAGGCCGCACGAGGGAACAAAGGATCGTGGCTTGGGGTGAAGTGGTGAGCAAGGAAGAGCTTGTGGAGGCCCAAAAGGCAGATGGCTTTTGTCAGCGGGTGTTGAGGAATATTGCGGAAATGGCAAGCAACACCGGGAACGCTGGCGGTCAAGTTAACGAACACATTGATTCATACCTGCTGGGCCAAGACGGCTTGTTGCTCCGCTACATCCCAACAATCGATGACGAGGAGGGGAACGACTCTCCGTTCAGGGTGGTGATTCCTAGGAGGCTACGGAGGCGGTTTATCGGATACTTCCACGATTCGGCTCTGGCTGGTCATGGCAGCGGCAGCAAGACTTTTCAAAAGTTATGTCGCGTCGCGACCTGGCCGGGGATGAGGCAGGACACACTCCGATACGTCCGTAGCTGCCCAGCCTGCCAGAAAGCGAAGCCACGAGGGGGAAGCCCCCAGGCCTGATGCAGCCTGTAGTTAGTCACTACCCGTGGGAGATGGTTGCTTGCGACATCGTCGGCCCACTACCAAAAAGTCCCCGTGGGAACCAGTACTTATTGGTAATAACCGATCATTTCTCAAAATGGGTGGAGTTACACCCGCTGAGGAAGCTGGTTTCGGAGCGCATTTGGGAGAAGTTGTTGGAAACTTTCATGCGTTTCGGCACACCCACGTGTCTCATCAGCGATAATGCTAGTTATTTTACTAGCAAAGTGTTCACTGACTCCTGCTTGGCGCTAAACATAAAACACAGGAGGACAACACCATACCATCCTCAGGCTAACATCACCGAAAGAGTGAATCGGAACTTGAAGAGCATGTTGATCGCGCTAACAGAGAGACACAGGGACTGGGATCAGTACGTCAGCGAGATGGGCTTCGCCATCCGGACGACTGTGAACAGATCGACTGGGTTCACGCCAGCGCTTCTAAACTTGGGTAAAGAACTACCGTCTCCGCTAGAGAGAGGTTACAGAACAACCAAGTACCACTAGAGCGCTCACTCTCTAAATACGCGGTAGAATTAAAGAACCGCTTGGCGAGCGCAATCCACGACGCTAGAGAGAATCTCGATGCTGCAAGGATCGAGCAGGCTGCCCAGTACGATAAGAGTCATCGTCACCTGGAATACAAGGTGGGGGACCTGGTCCTTAGGAGAACCCATCCTTTGAGCAATGCAGCGAGCGGATTCGCAGCCTCACTTGCTCCGAAGTGGGAAGGGCCCTACGTGGTAAAGGCACGACAGTCGCGTCTTACCTACCGGCTAGCTCGGCAAAATACGAACGAGGAGTCTGGCCCGGTTCACATCACAGACCTGAAAAAGTACCATCTTCGTGATCGGGATGACGATGAACGAGAACGCGCACAAGGGGACGAGGAACTCCTCGTCCCGGGCGATTCTGGTGCGCAACCCACAACGCGCTCTAAGCGCGGCAGTCAAACGGTGCACGAACCTGTCGGGGAAGAACTCGACAGTGGTTCTGCCCGGCATTACGATTTACGGCCTAGAAATTTATATTTTCAGGGTTACTAATTGTGTTTCTTCTGCCCAGAATGCCACCGCGGAGAGGTCCACATGGAGGCTACCGTCGTGGAGGTCGACCGGGATTGGGCACAAGTCCATCCGGTTCGGGGGACAGCCAGGCTGGGTGGCAAGGGGCTGGCCGGCCCAGCCCACAGAGTAATCGACCCTGGGGTCGACCAGCCGGTGGCTCATCGCAGTGGGACGCGAGGAGCTCCACCTCCCCAAACGGCTCAGCTAGCCGATATGGACCAGACCGGTCCAACTCGCGCGGAGGCCGCCCTTGGAGACGGCCACGCCATCCCCGAGGAGCTGGTTCCCCCGCTGAGTCTTCTACTCCGAACGGGCTGAGCCCATCTACGTCGAGGGGACGACCAGCGTCAGCGCGGAACGGAGTGAACGTAACTGAGAGAGGGAGACCAAGGCGACGCAGGCCCCTCTGCCACACCGTAGCAACCTGGACGACGTGCGACGGGCGAGAAGACCGCCATTTCGTTTCAAGACAACGTTGGAGAGACCAACCGAGACCGACCCCGTCCCAACCCCTCGACCAGGTCCCACAGCCCTTCAGGGGACACACATTGCCGGCTTTTTCCTTTTCTGAAGACCAGCTGAACCCCTGTTGGTTATGCCAGGTCCCGGTTGTGCACCAAGAAACCCACGAGGCCAGCCGTCGGCACACAGACATGCTAAAGACAATGGGCCCCCTCGTCTGCATAGCGGCAGCGGTACAGTTGCTCCGCAGGAACCGGCCCGACCTCCTGAATCCAGCTGCCCTGGGTCCCGCCCAAGCCGAAACACACCCAAACGAAGCCCTAGTCGAGGAAATGACAACCGGGGAGTCAACCCCAGACCCTTCCACCGCCGAACAGCCTCCGTTTTTACCTGTTCCGGCTCCACGCACACTGGCTACAACTGAATTGCTTTCACCTCCTGCCAAAGACACCGTGATGGAAGACATTGACGAGTTCCTTGAGAGTGACGCAAGACCCCCAGCCTCCAGAACCGAGGACCAGACGCTTGAGGAGGCGATACCCCCGGCCTCCGGTAATCAGGACCAGACGCTTGAGAAGGTGACACACCCAGCCTTCGGTACCCGGGACAAGACGCTTGAGGAGGGGAGGATGTAGGGGACGAGGACGAGGAGAGGCATAGGGCGTGACGCGAGGGACGAGAAGAAAGGGAAAAAAGAAGAGGTTTAACGGGACAGCGGGGGCAGCGGCCGTCGAATTCAGACACTTTACACAAGGGCGATCCGCACGGTGGAGAGGCACGTCACCCCGGGGATCGGCGTGCTCCCCACAGAAGTCGGAACTACCTGCTAATCAGACCCCTTTGGCTGGGGAAGGTGCCGTTCAGCATCGAGCTCCACACAGAAGGGCTTCCAGATATCGGTGATTCAAGCGCGGAGAGTACTATTAGGCCTATGCGCTACAAGCGGGACGGCCGCAACGGAGAAACGATAAACATACTGAGCGGCAACGCTGCAAATCTCCAGAATCATCGCGAGAATCGCTGGCAGGAGCTACGGGATGAGGAGAGAGAATCTCGTACGCCTAGTCCGCGCGTTTGTCAGCTGGCATATGTTATCTTCTTTCTAAAGCTCGGGGTAGCGGAGAAAACCAAGTGGAATGCCTCATCAGAAAAGCGTACAAAGAGAGCCTGAGGCTGCCAGACACAACTTCAGAGCAGAAACTGGCAGAACTCGACTACACCTTTTCCAGACGAACTCATCGAAGCTCCAGCGAACGTCTCCAACTAGAGACTTACGAAAAGCGCAACGGGTCGTCGCATTCTCAGGAACCTCGGCCTTCGCTAAGAGGCACAGGAGGACAGAAGGTGAACGATCCCCCTACACATCAAAGAAAGCTCAACATCCCACTCTTGCCGAGGCACATGCATCCCGTCCATCACGCGGAAGAAGAACGGCTAGGAGCTAAAGCCCTGAAGAAGCGGCTAAAGGCAGAAGAAGAGTCATATTCGTGGACGCGGCGGAATACGACAAGAAGCTGAAAGCCATGACGGCAGTCGCGGTGGATCGGGAGGGACCTATCATCGCGATCTGTAGCGTCAGGACGACGGAACCAGAAATAGCAGAGGAGGTAGCCGTAGCGCTTGCGCTTCAGCATACCCAACTCTCGTATAGTAGTGAGCGAATCGCAGACAGTGATCTGCAACTTCGCGAGAGGCTGATATCGCCGGAGACGTTACGCGTACTAAGGGGATTCGATAAAACAACGAAAACAAAACTCGTCTGGACACCAGCACACTCGTCCCTTCCCGGTAATGAGGAGGCACACGACGCGGCCCGAGGGTTTACTAAGCGGGCCAAAGTACCGTCGGACCACTCAACCGCATCATTGTCGGGAAGAGACAGGCTGGTGACTTTCAGGACATCCTGAACCCTTACGCTAGCGCAAGGATGCTGATACCCTCCCGCGCATCCCTCGCCAAACAAACAACAATCCACGACGTGGAGAAAGCTTCAGACAAACACCTTTCCGAAACCGGCTATACTCAGCCGATGGTATCCGGACAGATATAGGGAAGCATGTAAACTATGCGGCCAAAGGGCTAACTTGAATCACATAATATGGGAATGCGCTAGGATAGATCGTGGAGAAAATGCAAACAAAATACTGGGGCAGTTAGTTGACTTAGGGAGCTGGGAGACCACCTTGCTCAGCACAGACCTTGAAGTGCAAGGACAAGTCGTCCGTCTGGCCGGAGACGCCGGCCGGGTCCAAGGGATCCTAGCCGTCGTCTGAGGGGGATATGGAAGGGGCTCCTTAGCGGGTTCTTGACCGGCTTCTACTCCATCTCTGGGCGCAAGTAAAAGTTGATCTGACTGACTGACTACGATAAATTCCACATTTTGGGCAAAAATAAGCTTCTATGACCCTCCGAATCTGACAAAACATAAACTCGGAAAACATGGAATCCAAATTTAAAGGGCACGTTTATAGTCCGACGTAGCGTAAAAATCAGTCTTCGCCGGTTGAGGTAAGACATACCAAGCTTGCTACGCTGCGAGAACCTTATATTTCGCCCCTCTTTTACTGCAAGATTCCATGGCCTGTACTAATCTTCTTGCACCTGGTTTTCATATAGGCCGCCAGGCTGCGTTTCTCTTTGCTGTAAATGTGAATAAAGGGTATCCCCATGCTTCTCTTTTTTACATCTTTTCTTTGCGCTGGGTGTCATAGATGTGCGTTTTGTTTTTATGTTGACAGCGCTGTATATATCATAACGTTATCCTGGCAACCATCACTGATATGAAAAAGCATTTTTCGTCCACCGTTCGAACAGATTGGTTGGCCCTTTTTCATGTCCCCAGGACACCACATAATGGCGACGAGTGAAGACCATTAAGAACCCTGTCGGGCCTGCTACTGCCTGCTGTGATCACCGCCGGTGAACGGACGCCATGTTCAACTACAGTTCCTCAGCGTCCCCGTTCCTCGCTACGCTGGGACCACCCTGCGTGCCCTGGCGGCAGTGAAGCTAGCCTTCTTTAACTACTTGGAAGCCGTTGGCGGCGATGATTTCGCTCCAAGACGCAGGACGGCTGTTCTGCTGAATATCGCTGGGCCTGGAAGGAGAGCGGATCTACAATAGTGTGGCACCGACTACTCCGGCTCCGGCCATCGAAAAAGAAAAAGAAGAGGTCACTAAAGGGCATCACGAAAAGAACGTATTCGATGAAGCACTGGCCGTGCTGGACAACCACTTCTCGACTACATCGAACGAACTGATGAAAAAACATCGTTTTCGTCCGCGCCGTCAAATGCCAGGTGAAGCCTTCGAAGCTTAGAGCAGTCACCCTGCGTGAAGGTTGTCGTCGGACTGTAACTTTGGGGAGGCAGCTGACACACTATACGCGATCAGCTGTTGGAGGGGACAGTATCGCAGCAGATACGCGAGCGCCTGATCTTCGAAGAGACAAGTCTGACACTAAACAGGGCGATCGATCTCGGCAGGCATATCGAAGAGGACACAGCGAGAGCTGAAGGAGATTACTGGAGACCCCGCCGTCTAGCGAGTTGCTCACAAGCCGACGAGTGCGAGCACCGAAAAGGCGTAGACTGCGTCAGGCTACCGTTGTGGTTCTGACTGCGCACCGCGCGAATACAAGGAATGCCCGGCCGAAGACAAACTTGTCGCAACTGCAACACGCGGGGGCACTTTGCTGCGGTGTGCAAGTCGAAACGGAGGCAAGAAAGTCGGCAGGAAAATCATGCTGCGAAAGAAATATCGGCGGCCACGAACTCTGTCACAATTTTGAACCTGAACCCTCACAACATGCGAGGGAAAGGTATCTACGTCGACATCGCGTTGACAACGTGACGTTGGGGTTTCTGGTCGACACCAACTCGTCTGTTTCACTTCTGAGTGAAGATATCTTCCACAAGCACTTCGCTGGCCTTTTGCTGACTGACGCTACGTGACGCTGCTGGATTACTGCAAGAAGCGCATCCCAATTAAAGGTTGTTTTTAGCTGACGTGGGTTACAAAAACACACGGCCATGTGTTTTGTTCAGTGTTGCACAGCGTGGCAAGTCACTTCTTGGACTGGATGCCATTCAGAACCTGAAACTTAACATCCATGGTGACACGCTCAACTGTCTACAAATGGTCGCGCACTCAGCGGAGTTGCTACGATTGAATCTACGCGGTGAATTTTCGCATCTTTTCGGGGCGAGCTTGGTCTGGTCAAGGCTTCATCCATCAAGTCAAGGTCGGTGCGTCGGTGAAGCCAGTCGCCGCGAAGCTACGCAGATTTCCCATTACGTGGCGCAAACAGGTGTCTGAAGAGTTGCAACGTTTAGAACGTCTCGACATCATTGATTGGGTGGATGCGTCGTAATGGACTTCACCCATTGCCGTGGTTTGGAAGAAGGACGGTACGATCCGGTTGTGCGTCGACCTGAGGGAATCGAACAAAGCCATCATCGTGGATGGGGTTCCCACTTCCCGATACTGAGGAGTTGCTGCACCAGATGGTGGGTGCTATCAGGTATTCAAAGCTCGACTTGGCATCTTCGTACCACCAGGTTGTACTGACGCCCGGCAGCCATGAGTCGACAACTTCCGTCACCAACGATGGTCTGTTTAGGTTCAAGCGCGTCCGTTTCGAACTTGCATCGGCGCCGGCTGCCTTCTAAAAGATGATGTCGCTCATCCTAAAAGGATGCAGAGGAGTCCTCTGTTACATCGATGATGTCATTGTTTGGGGGAAGACGACCAGCGAGCAACAAGAAAACTTGAGACTTGTTCTTGAGGCGCATCTCCCAGGCCGGACTCCAACTGAATGACAAGTGCGTGTTCGACGTGGTCCAGCTTTATTTCCTCGGACATGTAATGGGCACGGAAGGCCTCGCTCATCTGCATTCGAGGGTAGAGGCCATCGTTCAAGCACCAGTACCGAAGGACGTCTCAGCGCTGCGGTCATTCCTGGGACTCGCAGGCTACTACTCCCGTTTTGTTCCACACTATTCCCACTTTCGAGCCTCTGAAAATACTGCTGCGTCAGGGCCAATCATTCACTTGGGATGAACCATCGCAGAGAAGCTTTGAGAAGATCAAAAAGGTTCTCGTCATGTCCCGTCATCAAGATGTTCGACGCTAACCGTCCAGTGGTTGTGACCACCGACGCATCAGACACTGGCCTTGGAGCCGTCCTTCAGCAACAAGCTGGGGAAGAGATACACACTGCGGCCTTTGCATCCCGATCACTGACTTCTACCGAGCGGAGGTACGCTGCTGGGGAAAGGGAGCCTCTGGCGTGTGTGTTCGCTTCTGAACATTGGCACATGTACCTCTGGGGCCGAAGGTTCCTACTAAAAAGGATCACCCGGCTCTGGTGACTGCTATCGTCCAGACGTTCCGGCAGGAAGCCACTACGAATTTGCAAGGAGGTCAGCGAGACTCCTTTACTACAACTTTGACATCGTCTGTCATCAGTTTACCGTATTGCTGTTGATATTGATTTATTCTCTTCTTTCGAATAAGTCGTAGATATTATTTTTCGGTGCTAAAATTGCTTTTTGTTTAGAACTGTTGCGTTTATAATTTGCATGTATGACACTGTATCACCCCACTCCTGCCTTGGCCCTACATTGGGCTGGCAGTATTGATAAATAAAGAAGAGGGAGCGACAATGCTGTCGCGGATGCGCTGTCCTGATTACCTTTCGTGGCAGCAGCAGGAGCCAGAGATGCAGGAAGAACTTGTGTTTTAGTGTCATCTTGCATCACCAAGGATCAAATGCAAGTCGCAACGGCCAAGGATTCTACCCTAGAGCTAGTGGCCAAGTACCTCGAGAAAAAATGGCCAGCAAAGAGGATGTTCACTCAGGAGCTGATGCATTTCTTCTAGCTTAGAGAGGAATTGTCCGTTGTTGATAGCATAGTCTTCAGGGAAGACAAAGTTGATGTACCGGCTTCGCTGACCTCGGACTTGGTTTCTTTTGCACACGAGGCACACCCTGGCAGTGTTAAACCCAAACAAAGACTTTGGGACAAGTTCTGGTGGCCCCGGAAAGACAAGCAGGTGGAGTATGCCGTGCGAAATCTGTCACGTGTGCCAATCATCTGACAAGTCAGTAAAACCGGCGGTAGCATCACTACGTCCGGTTGCTCTCCCAGAAAAGCCCTGGCAGAAGCTGGCTATGGACATCGTGGGTCCGCTGCACCTGACCACCGCAAGTTCCGAATTTGTCATCACCCCTGTGGACTGCCATTCTAAGTGGCCGGAAGTTTGTTTTGCAAATACGGTTACGCCATAAGCGGTGATAGATTTCTTGCTAGGCGTGTTCAGTCGAGAGGGCTATCTGGAAGGACTCGTGACAGACAACGGGCCACAGTTCAAGTCGAGGCTTCTTGAAGACTTCCTGAACGAAAAAGGAATCAGGTACTGTGTGTCGTCCGTATACTACCCGCAGGCCAATGGGTTGGTCGAACAATTCAGCAGGAGTCTGAAGGACTTTATTCAAGTTTCAGTTCTAGAGGGACGACCGCTTAAAGAAGCCTTCGTGGACTACTTGGGTGTATACCGGTCTACCCCACACTTGACCACAGGAATGTCTCCGGCTCAGCTCCTCCAGGGTCGCCAACCATGGACCCGACTTGATATCATTGGCCTTCCACCAAAGAACTTCTTTCAGGAGCCATCCACGGCAATGAAACAGTTACGAGCACGCAGCCTTCGGCGAAAGAGTATACAGACGCGAAAAGTAGCGCCAAATCTACAAGATTTAAGGAGGAGATTATGTACGGGTCCATAAACCCACAAGTGTCAGTAAGGGTGAGCTTTCATACTCCCGACCGCCGAAAATACAGAGAAAGTTTGGTCGAGGCACTTTCCGCCTGGGAGATGGACGCAGCTGGAAAGCCTCCAAGCTGGCGACTGTGCCTGAGGAATGCGTCACTGAAAGAGGTTGAAGGGTCCAGTTTGGCCACTTCAAGTGGTGACCCGGACGTGATGGCAAAAAGCTCACAACCGAACGTGCTATAGCTTGAGTCTCTGCTGGCTTCAACTTCTGAGAGAAGAAAGCGAGTGGAAATCAACCCCTCTGGTCGTACTGTTGAAGTACAGCTCCAACTGCGACATCGGAGGCGTCAACCATGAGTCTAGTCGGCGCATGGGGTCGCGGATAAGCAAGGAGTGTTGTTTCCACGACGGCTTGCTTCGCTCTAGTGAATGCATTTGGTGCACTTGAGTTCCAGTCGATCGGTGCCGTGGGGCTCTTAGGTGATCGCAGCAGGTCTGTGGTGGCTTGAGGAATTTGGGCGCAGTTGTTGATGAATCGCCGGTGGAAATTTACAAGACCCAAAAATTCTCGTAGCTTGCGAATTGAAGTTGGTTGGGTAAAATCCTTGATGATCTGGACTTTAGACGGCAACAAATTTGGTTGTTGGGATATTTATACAGCGTGTAGTTGGTCAGCCATTTTAAAGTTGCGACGAGTCACTCGCTGTAGATGAGCAATTTAGCCAGTGCGGTACAACCGCTAGCCTGAGGTCTTTAACGTGCACCACGCAGTAGTGATACACGACCGCACGCCGGTACGATGCTCATCCAGATCGAAACGGGCAGGGGTGGGGCTCGAACCCAGGATCCCTGGGTTCTGCAGCGAGAGCTTTCGCTCCACGCGCGTCGAGCTGGGTGTGCGCTTTAGCCCACTCGGCCGCCGATCCCCAGACGGCAACAGATGAGTACCTTGAGGCGTTGCTCTATGTCCCCGGAACTCTAGATTGGATGTTCCGAAAACACACTTCGTTTCGTTGACGACAAGGCCATATCTGCTCAGTTGCTCGAAGAAGCAAGCGAAGGTGTTGTTTATGTTCTTCAGGTGACTTGGTAGCGATGAGCATTTCGTCGACGTACGCAAACACAAAGAGAAGCCCGCGTGTCACCTCGTGTATGAATCGTTGGAATGTCTGGTATTGGTGTGGCCTCTGGCCATCTAGTAAAACGATCCACGCATGTGAGTATATATCGGAACCCTTGGGATGGCGGGAGGGGCTCGACAATATCTACATGCACGTGGTCGAAGCGGGCGTCTGGTGGCCGGAAAGGATGCAACGGGCTCTTGGCATGTCGTTGCACCTTGGCTCGTTGGCAAGGAGCACAGGTCCGCGTCCAGAGGGTAATGTCCTTGTTCATTTTGGGCCTCACATATCGTGAGGAAATGAGCCGACGGAGTTGCTCGTGGTGACCCGGAGACGGATACCGAAGGTGGACTTCACTGCCGAGCCACCAGCCAACGCATCGGCTGACCGGTAGCCCTCTACCACATTCGAACGTCCACTTCCTGTCCTGGACCGCCATTCAGAACATGGAACAAAGCCCTCCCGAAGCTGAGACGGCAGTATCTACACTCCAGGGCCCGTTTGCTCCGAAGCGCTAACCGCGGCTAAAGTTAGCCACAGTACCTAGGAGAGGGATGTTTTAATCACGTGACTGGTTTGGTAGGGATAGGGGAAACATGGCGGTGCCCCTGTGAGCGAGCGCGGCTCGCTTTGGAACTAATATGTCGTTGTAGCTGCAATATCGGGCGCTTTAATCAGCAACGAATGGTACAGGAGGCTTTCGCTTTGCCTTACCTCACTTAAATCGCAAAGCATGAGCAATGACCTGGCCGCATTTTTCAGATATTCTTTCCATTCTGGCCATTCCTAAGCCTAAATGAACGCGATAATTGTCGGCATGGCACCGTCTTTGGAAAGCGGATTGCCTTGACTCAATCGGCCGGGTATTGATAGCACACAAAAGCAGACAGCGTCCCCCTATAAACCTTTTTCTAAATTACTTAAGCATCGAGGAGAACGCTGAAAGTGTAATTCTACGGCCAGCGCGCGCTGGCCTTCCTCTTATAAAAGATTCGAAGTAAATAAACATAATAAGGCTTTGACGAACGCGCGTGCAAAACAAAATTTGTTTTAGACTTTTTGCTTTAGAACAATTACTACTGCAGACGCCAGCACGTGCAACGCGTGTAACTACACTCGTAGCATGCACCTCGGTGCTGGGGGGACCACGACGTGGGGGGACGCTGTCTGCTTTTGTGTGCTATCAATGCCCGGCCGATTGAGTCAAGGCAATCCACTTTCCGAAGACGTTGCCATGCCGACAATTATCGCGTTCATTCAGGCTTAGAAATGGCCAGAATCGAAAGACTACCTAAAAAATGCGGCGAGGTCATTGCTCATGCTTTGCGGTTTAAGTGAGATAAAGCAAAGCGAAAGCCTCCTGCACCATTCGTTGTTGACTAACGAGCCCGATATTGCAGCTACAACTACATATTGGTTCCAAAGCGAGCGTCGCTCACTCACCGGGGCACCGCCATATTTCCCGCATCCCTACTGAGCGAGTCACGTGATTTCAAAATCCTTCTCCTAGGTACTGCGGCTAACTTTAGCCATGATTAGTGCTTCGAGCAAACGGGCCTAGGTTCGGCTTCCACCATTTTGGGCAAAGAATCCTAGGGCATGGTTCGCTCAGGTCGAAGCTCAATTTCACCTGAAGAGGATAAACGCGCAACTGTCCAGATACTATTACATACTATCCGCCTTGCCACCGGAGATAGCTGACGAGCTCGACGACGTGCTAGCGGCAACACCACCAGCATATGCCTACGATCATCTGAAGGCCACCATTCTGCAGAGAAAAACCGAGTCGACAAGCAGCCGCCTGCAACGGCTTCTCACTACAGAGGAGCTCGGAGACCAGCGCCCGTCACAGTTGCTGCACCAAATGCGACAACTGCTGGGCGAACAGGTCTCCCACGTGGATAACCCCATCTTGCGCGAACTCTTCTTGCAACGCTTACCCCAGGGCATCCGGATGGTTCTTGCCTCAGCAACCGACATGCCCTTGGACCGTCTGGCGGAGATGGCTGATCGTGTAGCTGAGTACGCGGCACCGACCATCTCCACGCTGGTAGAGCCCCCTCCCTCACCCCACAAAGCAGTTACGTGGAGCAAACAAACCTCTGCTCCACTAGGGGGAAGACTTAGAGCGGCTAAGCGGCGACAACAACAACAACGTGGTTCGTGAAAAGAGCCACGTTAGCAGCGCGCGCCGCGTGGGCACTCAGCACTCGAGGCCGGCTAGCCCGAGAAAGAACATCGATACCAGCCGGCTCCTTTGATCAACGGCAGAACTCCCGGACCCGCTACTACTCCTTCCAGGCGTGTAAATAAATGAAGGGGCCAGCTTGGTTACTTCAAGGTAAACGGTTGCTAAACTTGCTATCCATTCCTGGAGATCAAGAACAGTCACCCAGGAGAACCGTCTCGGGCAACCAAGACGAATATTCCATCGGGGAGAACCGCGGAGCTTTGGCAACGCCATGCCAAGTTTCAGGAGGCGCAGACTCGGTTGAGGAACATCGCCTAGAAGCTTCGGCAACGCCAATACAAATTACGATTAGACCAGATTCCGTCAAAGGACAACGGCAGGTAGTTTTGACGTCGCCGGTACAAGTGTCACAAGATGAGAGCCCGGTTGTTAGACATCGGCTGGAAATTTCTGCGGCGCCTACACAAGCTCCAGGGAGGACGTGGACGGTGGGATCTCGTAAAGTACTGTCTACAAAAGACCGACGGCGTCCCGCCCGTTTCCAGGACTTTCATATGAATGGACCTTTTGGCGAATATGTGCTGCCACCTATGGGGCGATGGGCGAACCTGAGGCGCACTTGGTTGGAGAGTATTTGTAGAGAAAACAACGTGCACGTTAGGCCTCTTGTGTGCTACCGGTTCGTTTTCCTTTTGGTTCTTCGAGGGGTCGGACTTGTCAACTCACCTGACTGCACGAATCCAGGCTGCCCGCTTAACGGGATGAAGCTTACCACACGGAAGGCGAAAAAGCTAGTTCCACAACCCGGGCGATAATATTTCCGACAGCCGAAGGCTACACAGTTCACCGGCATGATTGCGGTGCACGTCGTAATCTAGAAAGGGCGTCGTCAGTACGATGACTCATGTTCACCTTGTTCGCAACATCAAAACTTGAGTCTCGACTCTCGATGGTCTTATTTTCTTCTTCTTCTTCCGAGGCGCCCAAAGGCGAGAAATGCAAGATGGCGGATTGTTTGGAACTAGATACTCTCGAACCCAGGAGCATCAAATACTCCGCGCATGCGCACCGCGTATTTCTACAAAAGGTCCATTAGCTGTATTTCGCTCACTTGTTTTGTTTTTCAGGGGCAATAATGTTGTGTTCTGTTTTTATGTTGGCAACGCTGTATATATCATAACGTCATCTGGCAACAAATCACTGACATAAAGGAGCACTTTTTCAGACTGGTCGGCCCTTTCTTTGTTTTCTCAGGACACCACAATGCCCTCATCTAGAGTGACGAATGAACCCTACATACCGAATCTGCGAGTCACCGAGTGTTGGCTAGAGTGAATGTGCAGAGCGTTATCGCAACGACCGTGTCATCTATCTATCAGGTGCAAACCTTTCCGATCAAGAGACGGACGCACAATGACGATCTTTTATATCACACGCAAGCGTAAGTGCAACAATTGTAGCAGTTATTTTCGGACTACGGGTGGGAAAGCTACAGGATGCGGAAAATGGATAAACCGATACGTTTTACCCAATGCGCGTCAAAGTTTGGTTTTACGTATATTGATCGCGGGACTTTCTGCTTTCCAAGCCTAGCGGGGTTGTGCTGCCGACTGGCCAGTGATTTCCTGGACGCTGGCGTGCAAAAGCATGTAGACTAATATCCTGGGACTGTGCTATGCCGCTCTCGCCGGTCAACGGTAGCGTGTCTCCTCACTACGTCAATTATATGCTTTGTATTCTGATTTCATAGTGCTAAATTCTGAAATTACGTTGTGATCATTTTTTAAAGTAAATTACAGTGGTTATTGTAGAAACGACAAATTAGCAATTTCATTTCAAATTTGAAAAGATAAACTTCTGAAGAAATTTATATGCTGAGTCAGCTCTTTTAAAGCACTAAACTAGCATGCGTTGACTTTTTGTCCCTGACTCCAGCGTCTGTAACCTGCACACATGCAAAAAAAAAGTAATACTCTTCTCCTCCTTGTTCCTCTTCTTATTATATTAATATTATTAACTGACAACCGCTTTTACAACGGATTTTTAATTTTTGAGTTTTTGACTAATATGACCCAAGACGGGTTTTGAGATTTGGTCGATTGCCACAGATCATGCATTTGGGTGTTTCGTCAGGTTCAGATACCATTGGCTCAAGAAAACTCTGTACATAGATAGTTCTTAAACTACAATTAAGGTTGAATGGTCTTGAAAGTGCTCATTATCATTCGTAAGGTTAGAATAATTTAATAAATTGCATTTTGGGTTTTTACATGCCACTCAACGTAGGCCATCTGGCACGGCCTAGCGGAGGGTACGAGATTTATTGCGACCACCTGGAGATATTTTGACGTGCAAGCGAAAGCTCGGTTGCCCAGCGCCTTCTCCGCACTATGCCTCCGTCATATTGTGGGCACCTCTGCCGGGATTTGAACCCGGCGAGAGGTGCCCTCAAAATAACTCTTCTTTTTTTGCCTATTTTGACATGTAGTACAAAGGAGTCAGGATGGTAAAATCACATATAAAAACGACAAACTCTGCGCGTGTATACATCTTGAAATTCTTTCACGTTCTCGAGAACGTCCAAAATCGCCGTCCAGTGATGTTCTTTTTTTCGTTATTGTGTAAAAGCACACAAAAACACCAAACACAACAAACAAGGTCAAAACACCAAGGACCCTAGCTTGGGCCGGTTTGCGGCGCTAAACTTCTTTCATGCCCATTTGCGTATCTAGCAAGCCAATCCATTCAGGAGGAGTCTCATACTCTAAAAAAAATGGAGGGAAAAGGTAGCAACGGCGCATTTCCTCCCTTCTACTGACGCGCCCCAAGCGGACACGAGAAGGGAGGAACGAGACGCTTTCTCCTTCTCTAGGCGGACGGGAGAAAGCTTCCGCCCTCCGACTCATCTTCTTTCGGTTTCGTTTTTCGAGCACGTCGCGCACGTTGTTTCATAAATGTTGTTGAGTTGATTGAGCTTCAGCGGCAGCGAAGGCCACCTGTAATTCTATCTCCCAGGCCAAACGTGCAGAACATTTCGGTTCCACTGACGTTTTTTTCACTAATTTTATCAAACAAGCAAACGAAGCCTCTATAGAAACAGCGAAGTTCCGGAGCAGTGCCAGCGGCGCTACGTAAGCTGGGTAAGATGACCATTTCCGGATTGCGGAACCCACGCGGAAAGTACGTATATTTACAGTTTGGAATTTTAGCATTAAGGAAGAACGGCGAGCATAATTTGAAGATTGATAATATTACCATAAATCCTTATAATATTTTGAAAATTCGTTACATCTTGCGAACTAAATTCTATTGTCATTTTCCTAAACAATTGCGTAGTACTATTGCTTTGCCGCCCCCAACGGGTTCGGTGTCTTGCGGTACAAATACATCTAAAATCTCCTTGGCAACCAAGTACGGGCAAATGCGTTCAAAAATATTTTTCTTCAATTAGTATATTTTGGCATGAAAACCTTTAAAATTCAGCAGTCCACATTAGTAATGCTGCAGTCTGGCTTTGCAAACCGACCTTCCCTGTCTGCAATGACAGATCTGATCTGCCCATTTAACGATTTTCTTAAAACGATCAATAATCCCCCAGACATTTCGTTTGCGCGCGACACGCAAACTCCAAAAGAACCCAAGGACACCAGCAGGCTTGCGGTCCCTTCGTTGCTTTCCACTTTCGTCTGTTGAATCACAAGGACGTCAGTGCCATTTTAGATTAGGAGCCTTTTCACCTTGTACTGCTTACGACGCGAGGCGAACCCTCGGATGTTCAGTGTAGCTACGTTCAGCTTTTTAACAAGGCTATGCGTCCTCGTGGGATAGTGACTCAAACATTCGAGGGACCCTCACCAGAAGCTGGCTCGAACCTACGTCAACAGGCCGTCTTGTCCGGACCCCTGGGTTTGGGCGCAGAGCTTGGCGATGGTCTTAGGTTTTCTTCTTTGTGACAATGTCTTTGCTGGCGGCACCGACAGGCTCGACGCTCTGCTGCCCTTTGTCGAATTCGGGTCTTGCTCTAGGGGTCACTTTGCTGCCGCCACTCTGGCGTCGGCCATGCTGACTTCGTTGCCTTGCTGCTCCTTGGCTTTTCTTTTTGTTGACATCACGCTGCTTGAGGTTGCCGACCACTCGTCCTTTCGCGAGGTCTCCCCCTCAAGTTTCGCTATGTTCACAACGACCTGCGGCGTGTCAGTCATCGCCAGCGGGCGCACTAACAGGGTCGGACAGCTTTCTTCTTGGTCACGCCATCCAGAGTCTCAGTGGCGGGAACCGCTCCCTCGATCGCCACCTCCGCAACCGCCTCCACAACCGCCTCGTCCATGACGAGCTCGGCGTTGGCATCCCTCCTCCAGAGCCCGGAGCCGTTGCGGACGTCTTCACGCAGTGATCGGCATCATGATCGAACCGGTTGCAGGCTTCCCACTTCGGCACCAGCCACTCTCGGCGGATACGACCGGTCTTCTGGCAGCGCTGGCTGAGCGGTGCCCTGCCCGGCACTATGATGAGTGCCAGCCCCCAACGACGCGCAGCTGATGTGGCAGGTCGTCCAAACCCAGCCCGGGTTTGAACCGAATGACGGTCGTACAACCCGCAATACCTTGCACCTGCCACTCCTCAGTTCCCACTTTGGTCACCTTGCCGTATGGTGCGAATGCCGCCCTCACCTCGTCGTCGGGAACATGAAAAAGCAGCCAGTGCAGCTTGATTGCGAACGTCCCGGTTTGGCGGGGCCAATGACGATACAGCGGCGTCCCTTGATGACGAGGTCTCCGGCCGCGAGGACCATCCTTTTACGCTCGAGTGGCTTGAATGTCAGGCCCAGACGTGGTTCATCTGGTACGCCCCAAAGCGATGACCTTGGGGAGCAACGCCAGATGACACAGGGTGTCCCGGAAGTCTTCCACACGGTAGGGGCTTCTGCGGAAGTCAGCGTGCAGAAAAAGCGGTGTTCTAAACCGCAGAACCAGTTGGAAGAGGCGGCAGAACAATCTTATAATCAACCGAAGCCGAGTCACTCGTGCCACCGCGACCCGGCCGGGCCGCCGAATCCGCTCCGGCGGAGCCTGACATCCCTCGTCCGCACCCAACAAAAGCCGGCAGTGGAATTGAACAACCGAGATGGCTATAAGGATTATTCGCCTATAGAATGCGGATAAAAGAAATAAGAATAGCAAATAGTTGTAACTGACAAAAACGGCTACATGGACAGTTATTGTATTACAACACCCTTGGTTAGGGCGGAGCTCGCCTACATCTGCAGCCACGCATGTAGTCAGTCCCGCCAAATCCCACGAGTCAGCGTTTTCTATATAACGCGGATTTGCAAAGCACTGCAGGAGTCCCAGGGAACGAAGAATTTTAAGTGGCCCCCCAGCCGATGTAAACATTATGATGCATTAGGCTTATGTTTAAAATACTTTCCATCTATAGAAAGAGCTCAGGGAGCCCTGTTTCAAAATATACGGACGTCAGAAGCCATCGCATTTTCTTTGAAACGTCTTGCATTATAAATACTGACTAACCCTCCACGGAGGCTTTCATATAACTGCAGCTCATTTCGCGAGCGCAAGGAGGCGAAAATTGATTTAATTGAGCTTTACTCCTGTTTACATACATTGGGTATATGCCACGTAACAAAAACATATATGAAATACATTTACAATGATTTGTAATGCCGAATTAGAGCGCAGCTCTTAAGGAGGAGAAGGGGACGGTACGGAGGGGAGGGTATACCCCCTCGTACCCCCTCTCCCTGTCCTCCCATTTAGTGGGAAATTTTCGGCAAATTTCCCGCTAAATATGGCGGAACAAATTCCCCGCTAAATTTAGCGGTGAAATTTTCACACAAGTTTAGCGGGTAAATTGTCCGGTAAATTTAGCGGTTAATTTTTTCTGACAAATTTCGCGGGAAATTTTCCCGCTAAATTTAGCCGGGAAACTTTTCCGCTAAATTTAGTGGCTAAATGTTCCTGCTAAATGTAGCGGAGAAATATTTCTGCTAAATTTAGCGGGGAAATAGGTCTGCTAAATGTACTGGGACAATTTTTCCGTTCAATTTAAAGGGGACATTTTTCCGCTAATTTTAGCGGGGACTTTTCCTGCTAAATTTAGGCGCCGTGTGACGTCACGAGGGTGACGTCAAGGATGACGTCAATATGGGAAACGTTCCATAACGCAACGCGCGATTACGCCGACAGCGACGGCGACGCCGCTCAAGCCGGAAACGGGCACCTAGGAGCTGCGCTCTAAAAAAAAGATTATCACCATAAAAGACAAAGAAAAAGGGGGTGAAGTAAAAGCGATAGCTGTTGCTGGTTCGCGCAATGAGGACAAAATGGCTCCCGTTGGTATTCAGTGTGGGCGAAGCACCAGTCGCAAACCACGGTAAACATGGCATGGCATGGCATGGCGTAGCTCTTAGGAAGAGTGTGCGGCAGTGGCGGCGCAAGCGAAGGTGCCGGTTTTCCTGGTGTTCTTGAGCGGTAGAGGAAAGGGGTAATGTTGACTTCAGCGATAAGTTTAAAGAGAGCCGCATGCAAAAGAAAGGGTTGTGGAAAGGGGGTGCAACGTGGCAAATTTTGGCAGAACCTTTTTTTATATTTCGAGTTGGGTTCGAGAAGTAGAGCTGTCATAGTGAAACCAGCAAGTAGTGGAAGTTTTTAAAACAATCCAACATTACGCTTTGCGACTTGATGGATTTCGTATAACGCGATTAATGCTTGAAGCACCTGTTTTGAAGTTATCGTTAGCAGACGAAAGGGGAAGAAGCTTAGCTGACGTTTCCTCGTCGTCGCACGATTATTGGCTGGTCGTCAGGGCTCTTTTCGTTTCGCTGGTCGCTCGAAGCGGTCAATGGAACACCCGGATATTCTGACCTCGCGCCGTTGCAGGAGAGGAGGATTTTTCCATCTCTGCTGTGACGACAAAGAACTAATCAAACGCCTACATCGATATCCCTGAAAAAGTTTCATCCGTATAGCTGTTGCTTTAAGATCTACTCTTTCCCAAAGAAGAGCCCGAGTCGGCCTTCAAACTTTGGGAACCTCATTAAAATTTAATAGCCATGTTTTTTTTTCTCCTACTTTAAGTTTTTTTTTTTTTTATCGGACATATTTATGTGACTTTTATATGTTTCGGTGATTGCTTTATAAAACTTTTTTTATTTCGATTCATGTGTAAATTGTTCTAATGCGACCAATGAGTACTACTTTCTGGAATCGAGTTGATGCTTTGCTAAATATTCTTTCAGGTCACTGTGACAGCTCGCGAGTGCCAAGCCACTTGTACTTATAAATCAAACCCTAGTGCTGACACGAAGAACGTTGATGGTTTTACCGTCTATGACCGCAAGTATTCAAGTGTTCCGTTTCCAGATGGAATGCCGTGCGCTTTTTCTGCAGTAAGTTCTTTGAAATTATATGTAAAAGGATCGATCAAAATAGGTTCTTAATATGGTACAATTACGTAGAGATATGTAGGGGTTGACTACTACATTGTTTGCGTTCTATGCAACTATTTATGTCAAGTTTTAATATAGCATAACATATTTATTGTAATCCAAAATGCTATTGGCACGTCGATAAAAATCTATTTTTCTTGTTTGGTGCAGTCACATTGAGTATATTTCTATACATGTTGCGACAGCGTTTCGTGTAGTATCAAATCAAAGCTTTATTTTCCAGAAACACTGGAAGGAGTCCCAGACAAAAAGATGTTGAGACAGCTTGGCTTGGTCTGAGACCCTTATTACATTGGCAGCAGCTTGGTAGTGCAACACTCTACTGGCGTAACATTTGATGAAACAAAAAATAGATTAAAAATCAGAACTTTGTAAAAATTATAACACTAAGTTAGGAAACAACGAAGATATAAGAGCGCAAGTTTCGTTTGCTCATCATGTACATGTTTGTGTTGTTTGTGGGGCATTTATTTAAAACAAGTGGTACATTAAATGTATACTTTGTAAGTTGTAGTTAGTAAGGTAGCTATATTGCAACTTAAACGAATCGCACTGAAAGTATACGTATTTTGTTTGCGCAGACTTGTAAGAAAGGAAGCTGTATTTGCAAGTTCTGCGAAAGGATTGAGTACGCAAGAAGACAGCCAAAGAAACTTAAGGAATGCGTCTGTGCTACCGCTTTAAAAGAGACGGGGAAGTTGAAATAAAAGGGATTTCTTTTCATGCGATTCCGTTTGTTGTCTTCCTAGGCTTTTAGGACCTGAAGACGCCGCCATTTGTTCTCTGTGGTTTACGCTGCCTTCCGTTTGTTGTACTACAGCAACGAAATATGGAGCTGTAGCAAGTTTTATTACATGTTGTTAAGAATTTTAGTTTCTGCATCGAAACGACAAGGTGTTCGTAGACAGGTGTTTACGATCACTTTTAACATTATGGTCAGCAAACATGTTATTCAGAGAATGCAAAGCGTAAGATCGTCTGCACCCTTACGAAAATGGCATATCTGGACTTATATTAAAATATATATGGTTATATAAGAAATGGGGCATATCTGGCCATATCAAGCACATCAGTTTATCTAAGGCTCATCTAGCCAGATATGCCCAATTGTTTTATATATTCATATCTTGGTTTGCCAAAGTAGGGGTATATCTGCCTCACATATCAGGCCAGATATGTCCCAATGAGATAAGGCAACCTTTATATACAGCGTGTTTTGTTTTTTTCTTGCAGATTCGTTTTCAAAATAGCCATGAAACTTACACTTATGCGGTTTCCGCGAGTGAATTATACACCCAAGAGTCATTATGTGGGTGGCAAATCTTTGCGATAAATTGACTGATTAATTAAAATTCACTTATTAATTTTTTAATTAGTGAAAATAGCCATATGGTTTTAATTAGAAACTTGCTGAGCGTCGTCCACAACCGCAAAATCATTCATTTTCGGAAAGACTTTGAGCGCGTGAGAAGCGCAGTATTGCGTTGAAGTTACCACTCGTGGAGCTGGTACAAAGCTAGCGGTTTCGGTAAGGCGCTGCGCAATTTTTCCGTCTCTTATCTAGCCCCAGCCTTGTACCTGCTCCAGGAGTGGTAACTTCAGCGCACTACTACGCTTCACAACTCTCAAAGTCTTTCTAAAAAAACTGATTCAGGAGTTTTGGACGACGCTGAGCAAGTTTATAATTGAAACCATATGTCTAAATTACTAAATGAAAAGTTAATTAGTGAATTTTAATTAATTAGCCGACTTACCGCAAAGATTATCCACTTCCATAATGTCCCCCTGGGCGTATAACTCACTCGCACAAACCGCATAAGTCTAGCTTTAACGGCTTTTTTTAAACAAGTCTGCAACAATAAAAAGAAAAACCAGGTATAATGTTGTTTTCTACAAATAACTACCGAAAGTGACTTCTCGTCTGTATAAGAAAAATGTCAATTAGATATGGAGCATGTACCAACATTTATTATTTTTACATGAGCTGCGCTTTACGCCACTCCTGATTTCGCTCAACTTAATTCCCAGCTAAAGCTGGATTATCGACATTGGCTTAACGAATGTCGATCAAACGTTAATGTCGACGAAACGTGTGTCCATGAAGCGTGTATCCACGAGGAAGTGGCCGTGGAACGTGTTATCACGAAACGCAGGGAGAATAAAAGATCTGTATTCTACCTGCAGTTGTAACATGATTTTAGAATTTCGGATAAATTATTCTCCCTGCTGCCAGGAGATAGACACGGCCTAATTCTAAAGGTAATCTGGAAGAGTGCCTTCAGGAAAACGATCTATTGTCGCGAGAGTAGGTTACATCGCACTTGCGTTGACGAGACGGGACTTGAAAGGTGTGATCCGAGATATATGTCGACACGGCCGCGGCAGAACCACCACTCAAACACAAAAACGAGAAGGAAGCTGTCCGTGGAGATTTAACACGATGTAGCACAAGCTGTCATTTGTAGAACCGAACACTAAACGCATCACAAAATATTCTTGGGCTTCTTTGAAGAAATCGCTTGTTGCCGGTATGTAGGTAGGACTTTTCGAATGTACTGCAGAAGCAGATATCCGCAGCAGCCACGCAGGGCGCAACTCACTCCAAAGTAGGTCCGGCAGAACGCATTCCGAGATTGTCAACGACTAATGCGTCATCCGTCAAACCACGTGACCACGCACCTTCTACTACGTTTTCAGCTCAAGGAGTAAGAGAAAAGGAGAGAAGGAAAGGCCAAAACGGGAGTGCACACACAAAAGGCTTCTGGGCTTATCCTTTGGGGCCTTTCAACAATGGCCACAACGAGAGGATTTGTCACTTGTACCCAATGTTGATAGTGCAGTGAATGCTATGTGTGGCCTTGGGCTTGAGGCATCTGCCATGTTCTGTCTTATCACCAGCTTCTAGCCTGTATGCACGTGACCCTAACCGGAGACACGATTGGCCTAAAACACGCATAGCGTCTACCCTGCTGTCAATACCGAGTGAACAGAACAGCTCTATGAAGTCCAGCTTTTGAACTTCCAAAGAAGCTGTCCAGCCCAAAATATAATTTTAAATGAAACACTATGCGCGACTATTTTTTTGCGTACGATGTCCCGATATATATGTATATATATATATATATATATATATATATATATATATATATATATATATATATATACACATATATACATATATATATATATATATACCACATTTAAAATGATGTACTCTGTTAGGTTCGCGCTTTTAAACTTCGATTTTTTACGAAAGAGTTACACATAAAAGACACCACGGACAGCACATCTTCCGACTTTCAACACACGATGAATCGCAGACGCTCGCAAGCGGATGGTTACGACGCTGCGCGAATGGTTTTGAAAGATGCCGCGTAGAGTACTCCGGGCGCAACGGCTTCGCAGCCGTTCGAGGGGAAAAGATTCGCGACGAGAAAGTAGCGTCTTGCAACTTCAGTAAGCTAACGGTTCGTGTTTCCCGCTCAATTTAGCGGGGAAACATGAACAAAATTAGTTTCACTGCTAGATTTAGCGGTAAATTTGACGTCACGTCATATAAGCACCAATTCAATTTCCCGCTAAATTTAGCAGGGCGGTTACACCACTGCCGACGGCGACGCCGACACCGCTTAAAGCGGAAACGGGCGCCTAAGAGCTGCGATCTAAAATTCAATATTTGATTAACTCGCTTTCCAATCTTATGCACTTCGTCATATTGTTACACGTCAAACATACAGCCAGAATTCATTTGTCTTTCAATCTTCAAAATGAGCAATTGAATAATTGGTCCAAATATCTGGAATAAATTCACTTTAAGGATGTTAACAATAGTTCACCAATTACGTGAGACTCATGCAATATAGATAAATCAACTAGTGTCTTCGCGAGTACATATAACTTTTTGCTTGCACGACCGAAACGGGCCCTAATATCATTATCAGGGGATATATTTTACCTATATATTTCGTGAACGGGCTATATAAGCAGTGTTTGAACTTTAGCACCGACATAGGGCCGTATCTGCACTCGTATATGGCGATATATGGCAGTATTTGCCCACTATATATGGCGGGATATGGCCGTATCTACTCCCATATCTCGCGGAATATGGCCATATCTGACTCCTTATATTAGCATATATGGCCATATATAACAATATATCCGGGCCACATCTGACATTTTCGTGCGGGCATCCTTCGCAGGGGTTACGGTCACACCAGAGCACGGGCTTTGGGTGGCTTTGATTCTAAGTATAGTGGGTAGACCTCAATGCATGCTACCTTGAGGTCTACCGATTATTAGAACGAGCACAAATATCGTGTGCTCCTTTACAGTGGTGTCTGTTGTCAGGACGCCGAACTCCAGCATCGTCTGCTAAGCAACAGCTGTCTTATATTTTTAGCAGCTACATGAAATCCACCGGGTATTTAAAAGTGAACTCGACTTCGCCTTTGAGAAGTGGGAACGAAGCACCTCGAGAGGAACGTTGTCCTTGTCTATTAAAACTAGCAGGCGCGCTGCAACGAGCGAGGCATAGCTGGCCGCGCCATGCGAAGGATTCCGCGGCCGTGGTATTGTTTTTAACAACCGAAGGGCGAATATGGTTTGTTTCAGCAAGTTTGTGGGGATTTAAACCAGCCGAAGCCGGGGGGTACCAAACCAGAGCTCACGGGAGCCCACGTTTTAATTTCAACCCGGCAGGGCACTGACGTGTCAACTGCCGCGGCGGGTCCGCTCATTTGCTGCGCGACGCTACCCTTACAGAAAGATTCACATGTACCGCAACAAGTGCCGGGTGACAAAGCAACGTTTAATGTGCCCCGCATGCACAATACAAATTATTAAAGGTGCGCGTGCGACACACTCAGCACCAGTGGCGAAACGACCCACTCACGACACGTTCTCGAGAGCTGGGGCACAGACGGACAAGAGACAGACCGAAGTACGTCCACCGCTCCGAAGGCCACCGAGCGAGTCGGCGATGCCCTCTTCCCGGCAGGGGATCCTCTCCATCTCGTAACTCCCTACTTCTCCCCCCAGGGTATAATGGAGTAGAAAGGATAGACCAATGTCACTAAGCTGAACTGCTCTGGCGCGCGAATTCTGGAAGTGGTGCCACCTCAATGCTATAGTAGTTTTCGCTTTCCGGCTTCTCGGCTGCATAGGGCTGTGGTGCGCGTACGTCATTGTACGTAGTCACTGCATTAAACGTATAACAGGCAAACCACTTGCCTTTAACAACTGATTTTTCCCTCAGTCTATAACCATATCGAACTCCTTACCAGAGGAAATAGTACTTAGTTCAGACTTATCCATTTTCCGCCAGCCAGTCAACTTACACCCTGCTAACCACAACTGTCCTTCCCGATTGTTTCTGCATGCGGTTTTTATAACCTTAGCTCCTACTTTTGTCTTGCTTTGTTTTGTTTTTTGTGTTTAAATTTATTGTATTATTTTTGCTCACATATTTATGTAATGCCCTATTGGGCCCGTAAGGAAAAATAAACTAAATCAATCAATCATCGTTTGTAACGCCCCGGTATCAGCTTGGATTCTCCTGCATGTATGTACTTTATAAGATTATGTTGTTTGTGATGCCCTTAGTCTGTAAGCAAGTCCAGAAAAGCACGCACCGCAGTGATACACCCGCCGTCCACCTCCTGCGCGGCTCCGAAATTGGCGAAGGGGAAGTCACCGGTGGTTGATAGGGCTGTGGCGCCATCCCATGCGTGGCGTTGAGAACTCTATATACGTGTGCTCCAACCACGTCCAAGGTCAGCTCATGTACCAGGGCACCAGTGTTGCAGAGTTGCCACTCCGGAGTTGAATTGATTCCCGAATGATTTCGCACTTACGCGACCCCGGAATGGAATGGGAATGTAATAGATGCCTTTTTCCCGAAATGAAGTGGGAATGTAATGGGCTCGGTTCTTTTGCGAGCTGTGTCGATTTTCATTTTGGGACAACGTGCTGATCGGCGCAGTTCGCTAGCGCATGGAAAGTTGCTACAGCATCTTTGCACTGGAGGTGACTAACGGCTTGATTGTCTTACTGGCTTATACTTAGGGCTCCGTGTTTTCGGATAAATCCGAAAAACTCCGAAAAACACCCGCCGGTAAAATTTTGGTCAATTCGGATTTATCCGATAAACTCCGAATATTTATGTGTCAATGCCACTCCTCCCCCCCCCCCCCTGGCAAAAGAAAAAGTAAAAGACTTTTTTTTTTTACAGTTTGATCAGCACAGAGCCAATGGTCCTGGGAAAATTCCACCATAATTATCTTTCAAATCTCGGACCGTTGTCAAAAGGGGTCTTGCCGCTTGTCTCTTCAAGGTTGATTCAGGGCAACAGGTCGTTCGTTGTACATTCGGGTCACGACAAAAGCCACTCTTTTGGTTTCCAGTTTGGGCCATGCGATTTGTGATTTAGAGAAAGGAAAGGGTATGTTTTAGTAACAGTGAAAGCTATGGACCATAGGGATTGTATAAAATTGGGAAGAGGGGCAGTTCAAACTCTCTATTACCTCCTTAACCACTCCACCTCGCGCGGCCGCGGGCTAGATTGATGGAATAGGATGGGATGACTACGAGCTTCCTAGCGACTACCTCCGGGAGTTTATTGATTTTAAGGTATCGGCGTTTATCGAAGCGCCACTTGTGTGTGACTTTTGTCGTGGATAAATTAGTATTGCCAATGGCAATGGCACCAACGCCAAATTCAACTGAAGATATTTCAATTGATACAAGCGCGTTTTATTTTTTATCTGGCATACGTTTACATCCGGTTATTATTTATTTATTTATTTTTAATAGGAAACACAGCGAAATTAAACTCCGAATTTCGGAGAATCGGGAATAAAAAAAATATAAACTCCGATAAACTCCGAATCTTCGGCAAAAAATAAACTCCGAAAAACACCCTCCGAATTTGATGAAAAATAAACTCCGAAAACACGGAGCCCTGCAAGTCTATACTCCCTCGAGGATGAAAATGGTGCGCCCTCCGTGAAGCGACCAACACTGAATAGTTGTAGACGAGCTATCTTTCTTTCCTGGAGCTCTGAGACGAGACAAAGCAGCTGTTAAAGGGACGCTGACAGGGCTATTTATGCTCGCCGAGGTTCTTTTGTACACAACATATGAGAACCCAACTACCTAGAACACAATTTGCGGCTCGAAATCTGTTTTCCTTCCGCCCGAAAACCGAAGATCGAGAACTGACCGGTTTCAGTCACGCTTTATTTCATCTCCGTGGTCACATGCCGTTTTCTACGATTTAGATTCAGATTCAGAAGGTGTTTTTATTGTCACAAAAACGAGGTGAAGGTGAAGGGAATATGCCGAGTGACATCTTCGTCTGGGCATGTCGCACTAGGAAAGAAGATGTGGGAAAAAACAATCTACACATACATGTCCAACTTCACTTCTGGCACTAAGTTTAGGACACTAAGCTGGCCGTTTTCTTTGTCTGGTGACTTCTTTGGGTGAACCCAGTCCAGTGGCGGATCCAAGGGGGGGGGGGCAGCCACCCCCCCCCCCCAAAGCAAGTCGACCCCCCCCTGCTCCCCCCTTCTGGGAGGGCAATTTGTCATGGGTAGACACCCCGGTGCACACGAAAGAATGAGAGATTAGCATCCTTACAAATTTTCCGCCCCCCCCCTCCCCAAAACGGAGTTCTGGATCCGCCCCTGACCCAGTCATTCAGGTTCTGGGCATAATTGGGTTTGAGCTTGGTCCGAATTTGTTGATAGTAGGGGCATTCCCATAAGAGGTGGGTCATGCCTCCTTCTATGTCGTTCGTGCATTTGTTGCACGTGCTGGAGCGTCTTCCTTTGTTCCATGCGGCCATGCGTGCCGGGGAGCGGGTGGCGCTTGCCATGATGCGGTGAGAAGGACCTTGTTCCTTCATCCGATCCCTCTCGGTAAAATGTCGGGCGTCTGAGGCAGGCTTTCCCACAATCTTGTTCTGTACCTCTCATTGATTAGGATCTTCTTCTCGTCAGGATCATATTCTTCGTCATCACATAACGTCTTCCCATTTCCGGGTGCGGCGTATCCGTGGTCGTGTGGTTGTGAGGATGTGGGTGCTCCCCCTAGTTCGCGGAAAGAAACGAGCGCCGCGCGAGCGAGTTGATGCACCTTTTCATTGCCGGGGATTCCTGCATGGCCCGGGATCCAACCTATCTTGATGGTTGTGCCGAGTTGACGTAGTTCGGCTGCCATTTTCTTAATTTTCATGACCTTCCTGCTTGCGCTGGAGGCTTTCTTACACTCTCGTACTGCCGCCTTCGAGTCTGGGAAGAGCCTGAGTTCCCTCGGGCGTAGGTATTGCCGTTGATGCGCGAAGAGGTTCAAAGCCAGGAGGATGGCTTCGAGCTCTCCTCCCTTGATCGTGGTTCTTGAGGGTAGTTGGCAGCATTCCGTGACCCCCGCAGCGGGGGCGAGAAACGCCGCCGCCCCAGCGGGCGTCGGTGTGTCATCTCTTGCGTGGTCTGTGTATACTGCCAGGATCTCGCTCGGGTCGGTCCAGTGCTCTACCATCTTCCGGTGTGCCTTGGTGATCCGCTCGTTCCTTTTTTCGCCCCCTTTCTTGTCTCTAACCCCCGAATTCATAGATGTGACTTGCTCTGAAGTCGAGCTTCAACTTGCTCAAGTCCGTCTTGCGACGAGCAAGCGCGCTTCATAAACGCACCTTAACTTGAACCGATCTTGAACGGAGCTTGAAGCGAACTTGAAGTGCCCAAATTTCAAGACTGGGTTGGACCTACCTTGAACGCGACTTCGTAGTCATTTCAACATGGCGGCTTGCTGGTGTGTTGTCGCATATGGGATCGCCGCGTTCAATATTTGTGTCCTGTGTAATTGCGGTGTTGCCCTCGGTGACGGGTATTTTTCGCCGAGAGAAGCGGCCATTCCTCCGTGATCGAATGCATCCCACCGGGATGTGCGACAACGAACGGCAACGGCGCGGAGCTGCTCGGCCGCGACTTGACCGCCTGATCCGAACGGCGACAACAGGCGGCTGCCGCTGATACCCAAGCTACAGTTGCTCGTCACGCTGCGACTTTTGCTGGCAGGATGTTTCTAGCTGTCAACATTTCACAACGGACGGCGTGCGGTGCAGTCGGGAGAGTGACGCGTCTCACCGTAAGGCATCTGTCGCTCGGACTCGTCCACTTCCCCGGCGCTCCCGAAATCATCCGCCTCCTTCGAGTAACCGGGTTCACGCACGCGTGTATCAAGAGCCCGGGCCCCGGTGGCGATTATGCAGTCATTTATGAGAACTTCAAAGCAGTTGCCTGCATTAACTATCAGGTGGGTTCCCCCGTTTACCGAAAATAAACAAGCCTCCAGAGCTTCTGGCGAAGAACCATGAGCAAGCATGTGTTGGTGTGCACGCACGTTTACTGATGCAAGCTCTTGACCCCTAATATGTAACGTTCCCTGTATGCATACTAGCAGTTGTTAAAAACAAAAAGCGCCGGAAAAATACAGGGACACAGACAAATGGAAACGGGACAAGCCGCCTTGTCCTGTTTCCGTTCGTCTGTTCCTTTATTTTTTCGGCGCTTTTTATTTGCAATGAACCAACTGGCCCAAATCTCAACTTTATTGTAGCAGTTATTCCCACTTTTGTGTTGTTTGTGCTGGATTACTTGTTTAAAAAATGACGTGTAGTATGTACTTGCCCCTTGCGTCAGTAAAATAAATATGGAAAATCAGGAATGCTTTCTAGTTTGGTGCTGCCATGCATTTCAACTTCTCAGGTGATCTCTGAATAGTCAAATGGCTGCTTAGAACAAAGTTGGTCATATAGCTGCTGAAAACTCACTCTGATCCATGTACAGATTCTGCATTTTACAGATGCCACACATTTCAACAAATTTTTTTTCAACAAGTTTTGACGTGTTGTTTTATTACTGTATTTGTTCACTAGCTGTTCACCACAAAACATTATACTTCTCGAATTACATCTCACTTAAAGTTTGTCGAAAGGCTTTGCTGAAAGAAAGCATGTCTTCTTTTCTTAAGATTTCTGCAACATTTCACAAATGGATGTGCCGAAAGCATTGTTTAGCACTGTGCTGAGGAGAGTGTTTACCAACTTTCCCCGAAACAATATCTAATAAAACAATAGCCACCGGTATAATTTTTTTTTTTGCTCTAAAAGATTTATTACTATGCACAGGTTTGCACCAAGCTTTATTCGAGGGCACAACACTTTTGTGTCCACTCCACAATCAAAATATTATTGCCTCGTGAAGAAAAAAATGCATCACAATTCTTCCACTGCAATAAAGGCGAGACAAAATGAGTTGACCTTTTTCATGATTGTTCACTCGCACTAAACTTCACACCCATGCACGTATTATCTGCATGCAACCTCCATAATGAAGATGTTGGGATGATAATTTGTCAAATTCTTGAAAACATCATATATTGTCTCTCTGACTCGTAACATTTATTAACTCATTCAGGTACAACACCGCCCAGATAAAGACTCGCAACACTGCTGAAAGAAAAAGACGACCCCCATGCCTCGTTGGGTAGCTGAAATGATCACTCCGTGCACAGCATCACGTAACCTAGGGAAAACGAGCCATCCTTGCTGCTCTGCCAGTCCTACCAGCCAGGGGACAATGTTGAGAAGATCAGTGCAACTGCCAGCTGAAAGGGGTAGAAAAACAAGCAGAATGAAGTCGGAGTGGTACTGTATAGGTATGGTGCCTGGAATGCATCTCCGACTGGTGTGTCTACAGTGTCCAAAAAAGTGGTCCCTCAATTTCTGCCCGGTGCGTCATACAAGTGTCATGCTGTCGCCGGTCGCAATCCTGGCGGTGTCCCAGCAGCGGTGGTTGATGTGGCAGACGCCTGTTCTGCTGCAGGTCGCTCTCCAGTTCGACAGTCCACTGAAGCTCCAGCAGCCGGTGGTTGGGACGCCGTGACGACAGCGACACTCGCGTTCGCTCGTGGTACTCGCAGCTGCTCTTTCACGTTTCAATGGCCAACCGCCAGGATCGCGACATGCAACAGCATGACACTTCGGCTTCTGTGACGTCATTTGTTGCCTCTTCGGGACCACTTTTGATGTACGGGCAGCAAAGGACGCTAAACACACCAGTCGAAGATGCGCTCCAGGCACCATACTCATCGGGTAGTTGAAATGATCACTCCGTGCACAGCATCACGTAACCTAGGGAAAACGAGCCATCCTTGCTGCTCTGCCAGTCCTACCAGCCAGGGGACAATGTTGAGAAGATCAGTGCAACTGCCACCTGAAAGGGGTAGAAAAACAAGCAGACTAAAGCCAGAGTGGTACTGTATAGGACCCCCCCCCCTTCCTCGTGGCACCAATGAAATGGGGATAATACGTATGTTGCACGGTGTGCACATTTTCAAACTTTTGAGCACATAGTGAGCCACAGTTCATTAATCACAATCATTCCTATAATCCCTAACTGAAATGCTTTGTCTAACTGATGTTTATGGCTAAACTGAAAATAAATATGATGTGATTTATGCTTTGCTTGGGTTTGGGCATAATGACCTAAACCTAAAACAGTGGAAATAAGATAAAAATGAAGGAAGGTATGCAAAGCGACCATCCATTTCATATGTGTACCTTCCTCCATCCTTGTCTTGTTTGCATTTTCGTGATCTTCTAATTCATTATGGGATCATGCTTTTTTTTATTATTTTACAAGTTATTTTCTCTTTGATTCTTGCATTTCTAAGTGGCATGTCTTGTGAATGCTGTGTCCTGCGTGTTTCTTTCCCCAGTGAAAATACCCGTTTTCTTTTCTTGATTGTGTTTAGAACTAATGTGAACCCTGTGCTAAAAATATGGTGGAACGTATTGCTTCCTCTGTTTCCGTTTCATTACTCACTGCACCCTCAGAAATGCATGAGCCTCAATATTGCTGTCGCACTTCCGAAATAAAAGAATTTTAATGGCTGCAACCTGTGCATTAGCCTCCTTGTTTGTCTTGTCATCATGAAACACTGCCGACATAAAACCTGCAAAAAGGGAATGGCTCAAGCTGTTGACAAACAAACATACAGACCAGAGCCGCTTATTTAGATACTTATCCCAACATGCGGCTCTGACGGGCAAACACAAAATAATTTTCTGGAGGTGGCACTGCACATCTAGAGGCCCTGAAAGACTCCAAGTTTTGTTTACGGATAGTTGAGATGCTAAATTATAAAAAAATCATTCTGACCAACCCTGTATAGCCTACAGCAAATGCTGCACATACATTTGGCAGTTGAGGAAAATGGAAGGAGTGCAAGCTTGTGCTTATATCTAGGAAACAACTGTGCTGGTGAACAAATTATCTCCCAGTGGTCCACATTGAGTGCATTTCAGTCATCAGTTTAAAATTGTGCACAAATAGAAAGGAACAGAGGAGAGAGAAGAGACAAGCACAAACTCACAATTCAATGTATTGAAGGAAGAAAAAAGAACAGCCTGCAGTAACAGCTCGAGCCGAGGCCACACCGGCCTCGGCTCGAGCTGTTACTGCAGGCTGTTCTTTTTCTTCCTTCAATACATTGAATTGTGAGTTTGTGCTTGTCTCTTCTCTCTCCTCTGTTCCTTTCTATTTGTGCACAAATTTAACCATGTTCAATCATTACCAACTCGGCCAACTAACCACCTTAATTCAGTCATCAGGTTTTCAAGTTTATGCAAATCTTCATAGTCACTAAACAGCCTTCCCAAGGTGCTTATATATTTCCAAGCTTAGACGTCGTGCGAGTCGTAAGCTTGTGAATGCAAACTAGTGTGTCACAAGCTTCATGGATGTGTGGCGCAGAAGAAAAACAATGTGACGAGGACACGAGAGGAGGGCCATGGTCATACAAAAACGGCTCGGGTCATAAATGACTTCCTATTAAATAATTACAGTGGTGCGAGCATTTACTGCCGTAGCCAAAGATGTTCGAGCAGCCAAATAAACACGGCACTGAAGAGTACAGCGACGAACCGATGGTTGTCGCTGAACTCGACAAACGATCAGGGTGTCACAGTTGTCTTGAAACAGCCTGGCATATGTTTTTATGAACAGGTAGAATGTCTGGCCGTACTGAAACATGTCATACCAATCTCTGGAACAGTGTGTCGCATGCAGAATTGGGCAGCCACAACTTTTCAATCAGTGAAGCAACTGCAGCTCTGAGACATGGTCGCAGAGGCGGAAGAGCGATGAGCGGCCTTCCACATCCAGACGCCGGTAGGCCATAAAAGCAAATTTCTGCAGTCACGTCAGCGGGAAGAGATGTTTCTGCTGTTAGTCCACTCGTTTGCAGCATTGCTGACATTGATGTGGTGCTCCCAGGCATCATAGTCACTCATTTATGAGAAGACAATGGGTACCGACCTGTAATGCTCGATAGACATTTAACAGGAAGTCGCCTAAGCCCTAAAGTGCCCTTTTACGACACCACAGCATGCAGCTGCATTCAACAGCTTGAGCGCTTTACTCATGTCCCTCGTTACTTCGTCTTCCTCCTGCTCAACAGAGGGTTCCCCTTCCTACCAGTGCACCATTGGCTGCAGCAGCAGACTACTGACTCACTGTGGACAGGGGGCACATATGATTCTCTGCCACAACATGACCATGCTCATTTACTTGCCTGGAAATTATGTCCAGCCCAGACCGCATTCACTGGCTGAAAAAGTAGTTCCCTTCCTAAAAAAGAAAAGAAAAAAAAGGAAAAGTTTATGTAAGGCACTTATATGAAATATACAATATGTGACCACAAAGCTAATATTTCCTAAGGTGCTACTCCTGCTCCTGGACTTCATCTTTAGGGAGGAGACTTCTGCAAATCATATAAAATGGTTTGACTTCAATCCATGACTGTCACAAATGAGAGAGTGGCAGCGTCGAGACTATTAACAGCCGAAATGATCAAATAGAAATTAGAAAAATTAAAATTTTAAAAAGAGCTTTCTTGATTACAGAAGGTTAACAACCCTGCCTCTGCGCACCAAACATCAGTGACAGTTCCACTGCCTCATGCACAACATCTTCTGGGCCTGAGTTTTTGCCCGCGAAAGCCCGACGAGGTAAACATAGCTGCGAAAACAATGATGCCCGGTAGCTACTTCCTGGTTTCGATCACCGAAAGCACAGGCACCGCGCCCAACGCTTTATGTAGGGGCGCCCATTAAAACAAGCCTTTGTAGAAACATGTAAGCATCACAAAATAACGTTTAAAACAGCCGAAAGAGCGCTTAGGCCAGGCCGCATAGTTTACAGTTTACATGTCCGAGAGTACTACGCCGCACAGTTTGCAATGAGGAAATGTTGTAGAACACTTACCTGCTTTGAGCACCGCTTCAATTTGTAGTCCTTTTCCTTCCGCATCGGGAGTTCCAAGCGCTTTTTCGTTATTAGAGTCCCGTAGGAAGATCCTATGAGGATTTTAAACTTTCTCGTTGAGGCGTGTGGACGCGGCACCGGAGTCGGGCACTCACTCGAATACCTTTTCATGCTTGTTGAACCCAGATAAGCACTTGTTTCTCGTCTTCAGTGAATCCTAGTTCAAGCTTCTCCCGAGTTTTCATAATGAAGGAGACGTCGAAACTCACATGACGCCAAATATGTCCACAAGCGAGGGACGCCAACGAGCGAAACGAAAAGAAACAGGCCAGGAGCCATCGCTCAAATGAGCCAACGTTGCTAGACGGAAAAGCGTATTTGTCTAGAAAACGCGTACGACATTAGTTTCGAAACCTGCGAAACAGCATCTTTGACGATTTGCGTTTCGTAAAGACATGCTAGGAAGAAAATTTTAAGAAGCAACTTCTTTTTGAAGTGTGAAACGCCTTTTAAGAGAAAAATTGCAACCTAATCTCGCTCCCAGGCGGGAAGCAGCGCGAGCGCTCGCGACTTGAACGGGACTTGACGAAGGAAGTTCGCGGGAGCGTCTATGAAACGTAAAAGCCAGCTTGGGCGTTTTCAAGTCGAACTTGGTGTTGAGGCGGACTTGAGCAAGTCGAAGTTCGGCTTCAGTTGAAGTCACATCTATGAATTCGGGGGTTAAGAGGCCTCCTTCGGTGATGTCTGCCATGTCCTCCCACGGCGGAAGCCGTTTCGGCAGATTCGGTAGGTCCTCTAGGTTGTTGCCCAGTAGCTACAAAATCTGTATTCCTTGCTTTCTTCGTGCGCCACGACCCTGGCCTCGACCGTGTCCTGTAAGGTGTTAAGCTGTACCCATATCTCTAATTCTATCTTTTAGTAAAAAGGGTAGTCCCGTAATCACTCTCATCGCATGCCTATTGAGTGTCTCGAGTCCTTCCCACTGAACTTTGGTTAGATTGTAGTGTCTCGCGCCATAGCAAACCCGCGATGTCACGAGTACCTTAATCATGTTCTTGGCCACCTCTAGAGTCGCTTCCCTCTCTAACGCTGCATAGTCTGCGGATGACTCCCAGCGCCGAGTGGCAATGTCTGCTTGTTTGTCGAAGCCAGATGTCCTCTGCACCAGTCTCCTTGAAGATCAGACCGAGCACTATGACTTCTCGAGACGGGAGAATCCACAACCACCAAAATAATTAAAGTCGTGGGTCATCGAAGGCACACACTCATTATTAAAAATAAAAAGAAATATACTACCCATTTTTGTGGCCTCTAAAAAGCGAAAAATACGTTCATTAAAACAAAAACAAAATTGTACAGCCACGTGACTTCCGGTAACTTTCTGCACTTGCTACGTCTTCTTCCTCCCCAGTCCAGTTTTGATTTCGGTATCGAGCAAGTGCGTTTCTTGACTTTAATAAAAATATACGTGACGCCGTAGCAAATTTATTGGTTGGGTAGTCTTCTGAAACCATTAAAAATCACCTGACAAAAAATAAAAATAAATATTTTTTGGGGAGTGTCAGTGTCCTTTTAAGTATAAACCGCATGTAAGCAATTTGGCGAGCGACGGGACAAGCGATGGCGACCAGCTTCGCTATCGCTCAGACAATCGCGCGACGAGACAAACCGCATGAAAGCGACGGGACCAAGCGACCAAAGGCGATAAGCGACGTTTCACAAAATAAAAAAACCGAGCGACGCGACGAACGATAGTGAGAAATATTCGTCGCTCGTCGCTGACTCTCGTCGCTGTCGCCGTCGCTGGTTTCGTCGATCGCTTAATCGCTTACATGCGGTTCAGCCTCTATAGTCATAAGCGATTAGCAGGTAGATTTTAACCATAATGTCGAACCGAGTCCGAACCAAAAACCGGAGCAAAAATGTTATTTTAAACTGAACCGGAACAAAACTGCAACCCAAATCAAACATTTGATATTGAACCCGAACCGGAACGGAACCGCAATTTTATTTAGCGGTTACCGGTTCATTGGTAACGGTTCGGCGTAATAAAAAATAAACCGTGCCTTCTTCGCAGGTGGCGGCGAGAAGTAAATAAATATATGCGACAGTGGTGTCAGTGGCTCAGTTTTGACTAAACAAACGGCAGCGACGACATGGAGACAGCTCAATGATAATAAAACAAATGCGTACATTGCACGTCTATGTGCAGCATGAATTGGCGTCGGCGAGTCGGCGTGGAGGCGTACAGTTCAATACTTTGTTTCACGTTTCGATGGACCGCCAATGACGCTACGAGCCACCAGAGCTAATTCACAGCTCCGATGGCGTCTCATGCCCTCCCGGTTGGGAGGAGCGACACAGGGACTGCGAAATCCCGATGCAAGCTACGATCTATGGATTGGCTTCTGTAGCTTGTAGCATCCATCGCGGTACGTCGCAAGGTGAGACTTCCGAGAGGCTAAATATATATTCCTCGTGTGTGCATGTATGCGTGTGTGTATGTGTGTTTTTTCCTGCTAAGCAATTACCGTAAGGGAGAGAAATCGACCGTAAACATGAACATAAAAACATAAAGTTGATGGCCGTCGGCGCGTTTGTTTCGTGGTTGCGAAATCTGGAGGTGCCAAGATGCGGAAGCAGCGACGAGCGGGACACTTTGGCGACGGTCGCCTGGACGCCAGTCGCCCAGAGTCCTGGACGCGGGCTAAAGAACATTCTTTTTGTTTGTGAGTTTTCTAGAAACAGCACGTAGCCCGTTGTCTTTTCTATGTCCTTATTAGTTTTAATTGTCTTTCGACAGGCCTTCGCTGTCTTTCTCCTCTTAGACTCAGTCGTGAGAGCATGACGTTCGGGCGTGCGGTGTGGGTACCTTGCCGTTTCGACCTGATTGAGCATCGTACTTCATGCGGTCGTCATCACTACTGCGTGATGCATGTTGAAAACCCAAGGCTAGCAGTCGTACTGCACTGGCTAAATTTCTTATCTACAGTGCTAACAATGTCGCCATACTCTGGCAGAACTAAATTTCTGCTCTCTAAACAACTAAACGACTCATTTGTTTTTGTCGGTAGTTTGCTGAGCAAATGCGTGGTAACGTCACTGTCTCACTGTGCGTGCTGGCTGATTGACCTCATATGTGATGGCTGCCCTTCGGTGATTTCCAAGCGTTTGCATAACAATCTTTCATCTTTAGAAAAACACTATGCCAGTTTTAAAATTCAAGATCACAAAACGAAATTAAGCATATATATTGGTTTTGCTGTCCTTGTTTTGCACACGGCTTCTTATGACTTCTTTTTTTTAATGCAGATGACGTTGTGTTTAGCTCACGTTTTCTTCTTAACAACTGGCCGGGAGCCCTGCATTTTATTTTTTAAGAACGGGTTTGAGCTGGCGCTTGATGGAACGGTAACCGAACTGTTATTTCAAAAGCATCACTGAACCAGATCCGATTCGGAACAAAATGCAAAGCTACTGAACCCGAACCCGAACCGAACCGCAGTGATGACCGGTT